>JAHWFP010266345.1:0-43727 GCA_023313725.1 Lithobius niger | reverse complement strand
GTTTCTCTCGTAGTTCTTGGTTAGGGTTGGGGGTGGGATGGGTGCATATAGCTTTTTTAGCCAGCACAGACTTTTTCTATTCTAATCTATTCTGTGGGGCTTTTCTTCCCTGGCGCTCGTTGCTGTGTGTTAAGTAAAGAATGCTGACACCACGCTTTGACTGAGAATGACATACAACAACATTGCGAAGTGTGAAGGCTTCATCCTCAACTTAACCGAGAAAAAGGCGTTTCTTATTGCCGCTAGAAAATATAGAATACCTGTGAATTTTTGGATTATGTTTTCGTAATGTTCCTTTCATCCTTGAGATTTTAGGTTGGTTGGATCCAGCCAGCTTGGTAACCCAAGTGCGGATGCGTACACCCCTCCTATAAAAAGAGCTTGGCACTAAAGCATTGCATCTTTTGACCTCAAGTGGCCATGCTGAATGGTCACTTCGTCCGTCTTCTTCTTTCGTCCCCTTTCATTCGGCGCCTCCTGTTATTCTTCCCGTCCTGGGTCTTTGATGTCTGCTGTCCTTCCAGCCTCGCCGACCGGACCGCCCTGCTGCCACTGGCCGTACTTGCTGCTCGTCTTTTTCGTGGCTAGAACCCATGCATCGAGTCGAAGCCTCTCCTTTCGTTAGCCTCCGCCCAGTGCTCCTTTCGTCAATGCGTCCTACTCAAGTATCCAAGACAGAAAGTGTCATTGGCTCCTGCTGGCCGCCTCTTTCGTGGCTAGAACCCATGTATCGAGTCGAACCCTCTCCTTTCATGAGCCTCAACCCAGTGCTCCGTCTTTCGTCAATGCATTCTAACTCAAGTATCCAAGACAGAAAGCATCATCGACTCCTCCTGCTGCTGCTAGAACATGAATCGAGTCAATACCTCTCCTTTTGTGAGCCTCAACCTAGTGTTCCTGCTTTCATCAATGCTTCCTGACTCAAGTATCCAAACCATAAAGCGTCAGCAATTTCATCCTAACTCAAGCATCCAAGAGGAAAAGCGTTATCGACTCCAGTCGCTCATCTCTTTCATGGCTAGAACAAGTCGATGCCTCCCCTTTTGTGAGCTTCCGCCAGGTGCTCCATTTCATCAATGCATCCAGCTTCAAATTGCAAGGAATGTGAGACGAATGCATTGGCAATGCCAGCTGCTCGTCTCTTTCATGGCTCAAGCATGCAGCATCTTCAAAGCCATCTCCGACCTCTCGTCTTAACTGCCTCGCCCGTTTTTTCCTGCGCCTTGACTTCACTTTCACTAACGCATCCAGCTTTTGAGATCCAAGACAGCAGCTGTAATTACTTCTTGCTGTTCGTCTCTTTCGTTGTTAGAACCCACGCATCGAGTCGATGCCTCACCCTTTTGTGAGCTTCCGCCCAGTGCTCTTTTTCGTCAATGCACCCTAACTCAAGTCTCCAAGACGAAAATCGTTTTGAATTGCAGCTGCTCATCTCTTTCATGGCTAGAACCCACGTATCGAATTGATGCCTTCCCCTTTCATTGCTATCCGTCCAGTGCTCTTTTTGCCAATGCGTGCTTCACCGACATTCACATGATCTAATGCAAACTTCTTCGTTTTAAACCGTTTATATTGCAGCTTCTTTCGTGGCCAGTACACCTGGCATGAAAGACATCTTCCTCCTGGATCCTGCCATTCAACCATCCACCAATGGGAGTGCCTTGGATTCGGCCTCTCTATCATGAGCTGCTCCAGTCTCCTCACCTCTTTTGTGGCCCCTGTCACGGCAGGGAACTCTGCATGAATGACTCAACTGGAGCTGTCTCAAATCAACTTAAACTCTTTCGTGGCCACTACCACAGTATTTACTTGAGCACGAAAGGCACAACGTCGTTAACCTTTTAGCTGTGGGCCCGACCACCTTATCAAGAACTATTTCAGCTCTCTTAACCTCTTTCGTGACCGCTGCCTCGAAATGGCAGAAAACCATCATGGTGAACTTACCATGAGAGACTTACCGTGGCCCATCCGTCAACTTTCTGGCCCTGGCTCGACCACCTTATCATGAGTCGTTTTCAGTCCATTTGGTAGCCTTTGAGGCCATTACTGTGAAGATAAACTCAACGCTTTAGAATTCTTAATTCCTGCTGAATTGTTGACACTCGTGAAAAGACGTCTGCGTCCACCGCACGCTGAAGCAAGCTTCTTACATCGAACCAAGAACCCTGCTGGTCAACCACGCATGCACAAAGTGACAAATGTGGCCACTCCAAAGGACTGGACCTTTGCACAGCGCTCTAAACCTCCCTTCGTTCTTTTGAGTTAATTCCGATAACGAACGAGACTTAACCCAGCCACTCACTCTACAGACCCTGTTCCATTCTGGCCTTGACAGCACAAATTACACTCAAGCCTCTGTTGCCACCACACCGTTTAACCCTGTTAGGTTAGCAGCACTCGAACAAGATCTCTGTGCAGCAAATGATACCCGATCCAAGCTCAAGCGCAAGCTTAAACATGGGCCCTCATCACACAGATAGTCTTCTCTCTCGCCGCTTAACTTGTCATCTCTTCATCCCGCTACGCCAGCCACTTTCTGCGCCCTCTTTGGTTAATTCAGATAACAAACGAGACTTTTGCCTGCCATTGAATCCCGACTGGAGCGCCAACCCTTCAATGGAAACTGCCGCTCACCACCACGCCTGGATTCGGTGGTTGAACGAACAACTCCGTTTGGAAGAAACTAACACCATATTTGGTTTACAACATGCCACCTTGTTCATCCCGTCAGCTTACTCCACCTGCTGGATAAGAAGAATTGGGACTCCGAGCCTCTGGGTTCTACACCCTTCAACTGGCTGGTCATATTCCCTTATTCGTCATTGGGACCAGTCGAAATCATCATGGCTCCCTCCCTATTGTTTACCCGGGGTCAATCCACACCTCCCAGAGAGTGGCGTCATTGCAGCCGTCTCGCCTGGGGACAGCCATTTGTCATCATCTGCAGATTGACCGTCATCTCGCCGACTGAAGAGGCTGTCGCCGTCTCCCAAATCATCTGCCTTTTTCGTCAGCCCCATTACCACCGGTCTTAACCTGACTGCTTCAACCAATCATCTAAGCAGTTCATCTCTTTCGTGGCAACAGCCTGAACAACGGCACGAAACTCTTCATCATCACTGATCCTTCTCACCCACAAGTTGTGAGAACGGAAGATGAACTGCAGCTGACCTTCACTCATCATGTGGCCGCCTTGACTCTTCACAAATGGAAGCATGGGCAAGGGAGAAATTGACTCAATAGCTCGCTATTGGGTTTTCTTGTCATCCATTCCCGCCTGGTCTCAAGACATACCACGGATCATATCATCGTTGATACCTTCTCGACCGAATTCCGGTCTCCCGAAGCCGCCTGCTTCGTCTGTTGTCTTTGCAGCTCCATCACCAAGAGCGTTAAAGATGCCACCTGCCCCACGCAGGTTGATGCAAGCTTCTTTTGTCACGACAAAAGCAACTGCTGGCCGCCCATGATCACATCTCATGCGAACTTGGTTGTTGCGTCACAGAAACAGACAAGTCACCGTGGCTCCCTCCCTGTTTCCTCCCAGGGTCGATCCGCACACAGTCCTCGTGATGGCTGCTCTTCACGCCGACTCCACCACACAAAACACCACCACCAACCGCAATCAGCCAAGCTGTCTTCATTCGCCAAAGCAGGCTCAATCTCTCGCCTATGTTCTACAGCTGTATGGCCTTTCATGACCAAGGGCGCCTTTCACCGTGGGAAACGGTTAAGACATCGTGGCCCCCTACCTTTGTCTCCCAGGGTTGATCCACACTCAAGATGGTACAACTGACACTTTCGTCAACCAGCTCGTCCACAACGGTACCAACCGGGCGCTCTTCCTTCATCGGACTTCCACCCAGCGCTCCCTGCTTGCCGGCTTTTCATTGCTTCATCAAGTACGAAAACAGGCACGCAAGCAAGAAAGCATGCAAGCATGCAAACAAGCAAGTAAACACATTGGCAAGCAAGGAAAAACACATGAAGCAAAACTAGGAAACGCACAAGCTGCAAAGCTAGCAAACAAGTAAGCAAGCCAACAATCGTACAGGCAAGCGAGCAAGCATACAAGCAAGCAAGCACACAAGCAAGTAAGCTAGCACACAGCATGCATGCAATCAAGAAAGCAAGTAGGCAAGCTGACAAGCAGGCAAGCAAGCAAGCATACTCGCAATCAAACAAGCAAGAATGCAAGACATCCAAGGCCTTCAGGCGGCCTCTGCTCATCTTGCGACCGCCTCACACCCTTGCAAACATCTCGGTCACCTTGTTTGGCTGACAGGATTCTCGACACACACAAAGGAGAATAACACAGCGAAAAAAAATCTGTCCCCAATCAAACGGTCAACCCACAATCAGCTAATTTCAACTAAAACATCATGGATCCACGTCAGTCAAAGAGGGAATTATTTCGTCCCTTATTCTAAGTTATAAAGAATTCCTCTTTCCCCGCAGTCATAGCTGAAGGTTTCTTCTTCCTCAAAAAAAAAAAAAAAAAATAAAAAACATTTTCAGCCTCATTTAACTCTACCAAATGTTTGGTTAACTAAAATTCCACCTCTGGAATCACGTAAAAAAACAGAAAAAATAAACAAAACAAGTGGTCTCAAAGAAATTCCTTCAACAGAGTTCAGGGAGTCTACGACTCAAGCGGATGCCAGCTTTGGAACCCTAGGGTGTCAAGAAGGTGTCTGCCACAATTTAACGAGGTGGAAAATTCACAGGTAATGTCAATTTCTAGCGGCAACAGGATACATAAATTGTCCAACCCCTTTTGCCTAGGAAAATATACAATCCTGCATCCCACCTTACCTCCCCGCTGAGTCCCCTTCTGGACAAATCTCGAGAGAACAAAAGACGTAATGCTTTCGCGGCCAAGATGGCCGGATCCACCCAAGCTAAAATCTCTAGGGTGAAAGGAGCATTACAAAACGTAATGCAAAAATTCACAGATATTGTATTCTTAGGCAACAGAAACAAATTTCAGCCGGCCCATTGAGGGGCCCGCAAATTTATGTTTTCTCTGGTCACTTGACAAAATACCTGTTTTTTTTTTTATTTAACTGTAGACAGGAATGTAGATCCGTTACTGGAATTTTCTAAGGGCAGGCAGCATTCATACGCTACGGAAAATAGCATGTGATTGGAACGAGATAAAGTCTCGCCCGGTCTCATAACATATCGTTCAGTAGTACTTTAGCTATCAAGCTGGGTCACAACTTAACTGATCATGCAGATAGGTGTAGTAACTCACAACGCCATTTTTGCAGTGTAGATTTTGGTGACTGTTAGTTGTGTGGTTGTATTGTGTAGTGTATTCACTTTAGCGTGTGTAGTTGGAGGTTTTGTTCTTGCGGCTGGTAATCTTTTAGGTTAATGCTCCCTTATTAAATCTAAATCTAGCAAAATGTTGTAATACTGCCCTTAAAATCTAATTGATATTGATTCGTAACTTTGAATTTACTTTTTTCTTAATTCTCGAACCAGCAAAAAGCATGTACCTTGGTTATACTATAGCTATCTGCAGAATGTCAGTTTTATTCACCGAGTGATTGTAATTTGTAACTTTGTCTCACACATACATGTGACTGGCTAGGGAAGGACTGAAAATCGACACCCCACTAAAAATAAAAGAAAAAAAATAAGAGTAATAATAGTAATAAAAATATGTAAATAAAATCAATAATGTATTAGTCAATCAAAAGTACTTAACATGCCTGGTCAAATAGTCCTTCTGTGATACCTGGCCACACCTGAAAGCACCGGCATTTGGTGCCAAAACCACATCTGACGGTAAACCATTCCACACACTCACCACTCTAGATGAGAAAAAGAACTTTCTACATTTCAACATCGCCTTAGGTTGTATTAATTTGAGGGGGTGTTCCCTGGTTACACTGTCAATTCTTATTTCAAAAAAGCGACCATAATTTATGTTGCATTGGAGATGCAGGAGGGAGAGTACGAGCAAAACATCACATTTTAGTCGTTGTAGCTCCAACAAATCAGCCCTTAGGGCACGCAGTCGTTCGGAGCAATTTAAGTTTAAGAGCCACGCAGTCGCTTTGTGAATGCGCGCTGCACAGATTCGACATTGTCAATGTCCCCCACAAGGTGTGGGGATCAGACCGGGGATGCTTATTCCAATACCTGCCTGACAAAATCACAAAATGCTCAAAACAGGGTTCTACGATCGCCAGACAAGAAGCATCGTCGGACAATCACAGCACGCTGCTTAGCGACCTTAACTGTATGGCAACAAGGGTTTGCCCATTTCAAATCTGGAGTGGAAGGATTTACTTTCGTCAAATTGGCTAATAGCTAGTAGCTAGGTAGTAGTTACCCAACTCAGTGACAGCATTTAACGTTTTATAACATCACATAAGCTTAGTATTTCACCCCCATTTTCCACAGTTTTCTGGTTTTTAAAGCACACCATTTTTAACCGCAGTTAGCCTTTAACGGTGTTTTGGAAATAGGTAACGTTCTATAGGTTAGGGTAAAAAATTCGATGGTACATTCCTATTTTTTGTTGTTGTGTCCCCACTTTCAATCAAACCCATGGCTACTTTTTAACTACAAAAAATATACATTTCTCTTTATAATTACTTAATAAAAATATTGTGTAAATTAAAAAATTATATGTATAATCTGATTTCAGACTGGTGATGTAGTAAACGAAACCTTTGATGCTATTCTGGTTTGTATTGGTCATCATGTGTACCCCAATGAACCCAAATTCCCGGGTTTAGACAAGTTTAAGGGGAAAATTCTTCATACCCATGACTTAAAGTCCGGAAGTGGCTTCGAAGACCAGAATGCCCTCGTGATCGGAATTGGAAATTCAGGAGCTGATGCTGCAGTCGAACTCAGTAGAGTAGCCAAACAGGTTAGCACTTAACATTTTATCCCATCCCTATTTCCTTCAGGACTAAATTGTTACCCTGAATTATTTTTTTAACTTATCTTACCATTTGAGGCTGCTTACAAAAGGCGTTTGCCTCCAGTCGATGTTCTGCAGGCCTTTCCACCTCTTTCGCATCATCACACGACTTCGGCAATTTGCCATCAAGAAGAAAGAAAATAGTCCGCAAATCCCAGAATATAACGCAAACTTTGTGTTTTGTGAGAAGTCCCCGGTGACCCCAAACAATGTGAATGAACACAGCCGAGTAGTCAGATTGGTCGGCTGCAAGCCAAATGGATGCTGGATGACCGACCAAGCTAGATATGGAACCGAAAAATACTCGTATGATGATGTGAAAGGTTATCAAACGTAACTAACAACGTTAATTACAAATTAACGAGCTTGTAAAGAGCTTGGTAGATGAGCTTGGAAGACAGTGAGGAAACCTCTTTGAATGAAATTGAGAGGTACGAGTAAGAGCAAGAATTGATACGTAGGTGTTTATAGGTGTCTTGGTTAGAGTAATTTGTGACTTTGTTTTGCTTTCAAACATTGTACGTTGTACACCTTTATACAAATATAGGTAACTGTTGTCTTTTATTAGGTTGACCATCAATAGTTTCAACTGCTTTTTCAGTAAACAATACCCAAACGTGAATAATTTAACTTTTCCATCTAACAGGTTTATCTGAGTACTCGCAGAGGATCTTGGGTGATTGGTAAATCAGATGCCAATGGAATTCCTGGAGACTTAGGAACATTGACACGAGCAAATTCATTAATATTCTTGGATGTTGTTTCCTGGAATGTGACCAACAGTCTTTTGGAATCAAGGGTTAGTGACAAAAAAGATTTTTTTTTAAGATTTTGTACCAATGATTAAGATGCTTGTTATCCCTGCTTTGTCTGCATTGGTGCAAAACACTGCAGTGCAGCATGATCCCAAATAACCTGTTTTCTGCAAACGATATGAACAGTAACGTCAAGTGGGGGTACATTATTTGAAATATTTCTGTTTTTTATTTTAGACAAAATAAAATATACTGTGAACAATATATGTCATTTGTTCGTTATACACCCTCATGTGTTTGACATGCCTTAATAAAATATCTACTTGTTTACTAATCTTCTGAAAAAATGGCCTCCTCAATTTTTCAAATGGCCGCATCACATGTTGCAACATCAGCTTTCATGTTTCTTTTGAAACTTGTTGGTGCTGTGTGGCCTTGTGCAGTATTGGCATAAATGCCCATGTTGACTAGAATAAAGGTTGTGATTGTCAACTCTTTAAGGGTGTTTTAAAGTTGTCACTGGTTTTAGAACTTCAATTTAAACTCCTGCAACAGTTGCCAGAAGCGCAGGTTCGACATAGACCCAGTCACGACTTCACGCCGACCATTCCACACTGAACCCCAAATAGACATAATACTTATTATTTTCAAGCCCTGGTGGAACTTGGCTCGCGAGATACCAACCCATTTTTCAAGTGTTCAATGTATAGTGCAGTGTTTTGATACTGTCAGCATTGACAGACAATAGGGTGATAGAGGGAACCAAGGAGTAGGCGTCAATGTAGCATAGCAAATCTTGTTGATGAGCGAAAATTGCCTAAAGCTGGACTTTCAAGAGCAGGTGTGGAGCTGTTGTTTGCTTTTCTAACAGCAAAACAGTAGTTTTCCCTACATGCATAAGTCGGTGCTCAAATCCCAAACAGTGTTCAGGAGCCAATGTGGAAGGGGTATTGATGGCACCAACCCTGAAATAATTACGTTGGTCTATAACCGTTTCGCCGAACCCAGTTTTGCTGAATCCCATTTTATCGAACTTTAATCAGTGTCTTAATTTCCAGTGAAAGGAGAATTTCGCCAAACCATTTTTTTCGAAACTGCTGCCTGCTTGCGGTGCCGCGCTCCCTGCAGCTAAACATATAACATCAGCAATTGCGACTAGTCACAAATTTCTTCCAAGTAGCAAAGGGGAACATTTTGTGGCTATACGGGATTCGGTAAAACAGGTAATCATCATTATGTTATCCCTGTTGGAGCTTACTGGTAGCCATCATATCAACGGCTCCGTAGGATTTGTATTTTTAGCCATTTGGCATTTGACCTTTGTTATGTAACCCCAACCACTCATTGATGACTTCACAGTAGCCTCCACATTTGACTTAATGTTAACGTATTTTTATGTTGGACACTTTTTGTTAGTAGTAAGCAGCGGCTTGTAGGTTCGTAAAATTAACGACCTTTAATCCTTTCAAGCTAGTAAGCAACTCTTGGAAACAAATAAGTCCAACACGGAAATAAAAACTTTTTTACTTGTTGGAACAAAAACACTGAAGCTTTGTAGTCATAAATAATGAATGTCTGTTAATAATAAAGGCATTGTAATCCATCACGCCTAATCCTCTGGGCGTTGACATTTTTCATTGCCTTACAAAAGAAGAATGAAAAGATAAAAATTAAAATTCTGTATGTTAATGTTTATTTTCAGGCAAATCGGCGATTTGATCATTCCCTCTATGGTTTAAAGCCAAAGCATCGCATACTCGAACAGCATCCAACGCTCAATGATGACCTGCCCAATCGCATTTTAGCTGGCACTGTCCAAATCAAGGAGGACATTGATCATTTCACTGAACATGGTGTATGTTTCAAAGGGGACAAGACAATCTACGATCTGGATCTTGTTGTTTTGGCCACGGGTTATGATATCAAGTTTCCATTTCTGACAAGTGATATCGTATCAACAGAAAACAACGAAGTTTCTTTGTACAAATATGTGTTCCCGCCAACTGAGGGCCCATCTACTCTTGCAATTATTGGACTGATTCAGCCAAGAGGATCCATTCTTCCAATCTCTGAAATTCAGTGTCGTTGGGCTACAGCTGTGTTCACGGTAATTATTAAGACCTTTCATTTTAAAGATCACACAGAATTTAGTTATGCAAATGTTTGATGTACTTGTATGAAGTTTTTTTTTTGTCTTAAGTTTCTGAAATGTTTGATTTTTATTGATCTTAACTGCACATTTTTTTCTGCGAAAGTAATTGAAAGTCTGTTAATACGTAGTTCAGTAGGTGAGATTTGTTTCTGTGAAAGTATATTTGTTTGGTCATATTTTTTAAAGCAGCCCCCTGAACTATGGATGGCAACAATGAAACACATCCCTACTCTTACCATCCGTGCCTGTGTCCTATTCCAATATCACTGACTCGGTGACTATAAATCCTGCACACCTTCAGAAGTTTCCCAGTGCGTTGCTTTTTGTGACCACGTACCAAGAAATGTCTTTAATGTCTGTGTATATAAAATGTTTGTAAGTTTCACACTGTAATATGCAACAGCAGTGAGATAATTTATATGTAATGTTTTAAGAACGATAGCTTCCAGAAGTAAAGTGCATGGTCAGAGTACATTGGGTAACTAGCAGTTTGTATGGTTTTCGTAATTTGGTTGAGTTGAAAGTGTACGCCATGGTTGAACACAGATAGTAACAGTAAAAATCCATGTCTGTGACAGTTAATCGGTTACATATATCCTTGTTCATTTTGTTGGGAGTCTTCTGTAAGGGTCAAATTTAAAGCTTATACTCTTTTAATCTCTTCTTTTTATGTTTCATTTAGGAAGAATTAAAGTTACCTTCAGTATCCACCATGCTTTCTGAAATCTCAAAGACTAGACAAGCCAATCGTGAACACTATGTGGCCAGCCAACGCCATACCATTCAAGTTGATTATATTAAATACATGGACCAAGTTGCAAACATGATTGGTGTCAAACCGAATTTCGTGAAACTTGCCCTGAAGGACCTGAAGTTATGTTTGGCTTGCATGTTTGGCCCGTGCTACGCTTACCAATATCGCCTGAATGGACGCCATCCCTGGTCTGGAGCAACCGAAGCGATATTGACAGCAGAAAGACGGATAATTGCTCCACTGAAGACACGGGAACCAAGTAATACATCTCAAGACAAACCCTTCTGGCTAAATTTGCTCTCTCCATTTTGGATCATACTACTTCTGTTATTTTGCATTTTTCTAATGACGATGTTCTAAGTCACCAGGTAAACTTTTTAATGAAGATAACTTCACATAATTAACTGCAACATTTGAATTATTGGTCCATATATAAAAACGACAATTCTTACTGAATTTTTCATAAGAATAGTTCAACTGTTTATAGAACACCATGAGTGATATTATAAAAGAAGACTTATAAATGGATCAAATTATGCACTAACGTAGCAACACATAATTTACTCAAATCTGAGTTCTTTTAAGTGGCTCTAATGCTTCAGACATTTGATAATATATTCCCCAGCTCAGTTATTAGTAAACCGTGGCTAAAATCTGGCTCTGCTTAAGTCGACTTTTTCCCTAATATATTAGGAAAATTTACTTAAAAAGTATTTAAGTGGTGAGCTGTTGCACATGATCAGGAATTTACAAAGGTTTCTTGTCAAGTCATGGTATGATTTATATACAGCATGTTATTTTAATTCCTACAGATACCTGTAATAAAAACCGTTGTAAATATACCATTGCACCGTAATAAACTCGGCTGATTTCTTTTGTAACCCAAGTTTATTTGTGAATTAATTAAAATAAATGAAGCCTCTTAATATCAATTGGTTAGTAGTACTAAGCAAGGATTATTGACTGCAGGTTTTGTATAGTTTCGTATATTTTTGGGCTATGTGCCTTAGCGACGGGGAAAAAAAGCTTTAAAACTTATTGCCTTAAATCATAATAAAGATTCATTTTGTATCAATACATGTGGTGTGGTATGTCGCCGGCCAAGTGAAAACGACATCTGTCTATCTGTTCTATTTCTCACAATAAAGCGGTAAACAATGTCAACATAAGTTTCGCTGAGTCTCCTCACATGTTCCCGCTCCCAAGGAATTGATCTTCAGGAACTGACATCCAATTCCAACAAAATCAAGATCATGCAAATAACTCTAATCAAGAATTGCTTTTACATGAAATCAATCATTATGACAATAAAATCACTTCCGCCGCAGTTCAAGTTCGAGTTTCTTCCTTTCTGTTGTAAACAATATTCGAAAACGCACTAACTCATTTCACCGTTTTGGCTTTTACGCAACAACAAACGTCAGTGAATACATAATAGCTGCTAATTCCACTCTGGGATGCCTTGCGCTTATGATGTCTACGTGATTTCCAAAACATTATTGATATTTTTCGTTGCTCACAGACATGTGGTTACAGGCTCACAACGTAAATTCATAGGGTTTCTCGACTACCACACAGCACCACCCATGTGAACATCTAGTAGCATATCCATAAAACTCCATTGACACTTTAATTTATGAACCCTGAATGATATCCTGCACCAACACCAGTTTTTGCACTCACAACTCTTTTCCTACACATTACTCACAAAGTAAAGAAAAAATTGAAAAGCATACAATCCAATCAAAAGCAAAACTTAATTGAAAATTGTGTTACCGTACACAAGTAGCCAGTCTGACAGTAGCACCCCTGACAATGATAGGACTACACATGAAAATTTTATGTTCGCTTAGCTGTATACTACAATGTTCCGAGAAGTGCTCCATAATTCCGAAGCACTAATAACATTTTCACCGTCTTTCATCATCCAGGACAGCTGGTGATTTCTGTAGACTTTGCACTCCCGTATCATCGAACTATGTAGGGTATCACGCCAAGAGTGAGTTGTAAGCATTAAAGAAAAACTTGTCAATAGTACTGCTAGCATTGGAGCCAACAGAAAGTTTATTGATTGCAGCATCCTGATTAGCAACATTCTCACACTTAGAAGCTTTCACAGGTACCCATATCTGTGAAATTGGCATCATCCTAAAAATACCCACTTGCTGTTTCACATCACCCTGCTGATTATGATACATGCTGTACCATAGACAAAACATAGAGGTCCTGTTGATCACTCCAATGAATATAGTCCATGTAGGTGAGTTCTCCTGCCTCACTCTTCGAACGGACTGCCTCCTTGGACGCAAAACCTATACAAAATGTTACTTATACCAATCATTGTTGCAAACGTATGGCTATAACTATTGTGGCATGTCAAAGGTCCTGGGTTTTCTGCTTGGATTTCTCAGCTAAATTATCTACCAGCTAAGTTGTTCTGCTAGAGCGTTACAACAATTAAATGTGTTCATTGTTGCCAGAATGAGTCAGGGCGACATCAAAGATAACGCCCTAGAGCGATATCCAGATATCGTCCCGGAGAGTCATAACATAACTTCTTTTTATTAACGAACTGCTAAATTTATTTTCTATAATTATTTAACAGGCTGTGATTTATTACTTTATGTTAAAAGTACAATTTCTTACTTTCCTTCGAAATATGACACTTTACTTCGAAATGTTAAAAGTGTAATTTGTTACATTTTGAAAAACAGTTCAGTTAAAAGACAGCTGCAGTTTTCAGTTCGACAGTTTATTCGCCAAATTGGACAACACGTGTGATCAGGGCCGTAGCGAAGGGTACTTGGTTGGTGGGGGGGAGTGACTGTCATTTTGCCAACTCATCTTATGATTTTGCCAACTGGTTTAAAAAATGCCATTAGTGCTGCTAGTAAAGTACTTTTGAGGGGTCCGCCAAGCTCAGCTAGGGGGTCTGGGGGAGCGCTGTAAGCTGAAGCTGAAGCATTTTACGCTATTTTTGTGCCTGTTTCTAGCCTCCAGTGAACACTGAACCAACAAATTGTCAAGCAAATTTTAGTGATTTTTTTATTCATATTTTATGATGGATTCGTAAAAATTTTATTGTGACTAAATCATGTTTTTTTTTAGATATTTTTTTTCCAAATTAAATTAAACCGAGTTCAGTTTAGAATTATATAAACAGGCCAGCTGGCCATTGACGATTGAGGGTTGACTTAATTGTACATTTTGGACTTTTAGGCTATAATGAATGACGACGACTCTGTGCAAGCATGGCAGCATGTGAGGGGCAGAATTTTTTTTTTAAATGTACTATCGAAAGGTGAAAAGTAATGAAATCTTTTTCTCAGTTGTAAACAACTATAGGCATAAAGGTATCACTTTAAAAAAAAACTTTCGCATTTTAAAACAAAAACATGCTCTAGTTTTTAAATAATGGAGCGTCGAAAGACGAAAGAAATGGCAGAACTTTTTACCTCAGTTTTGTCCAAAACAACCTGAGGTATTATTGGTGAAGAGCTTCCACATTTGAAATCAACATGCTCTAATTTAATTTTTTTCCATTGATTCAAGGGATCTTGGGGACCAGTCATTATTTATGGCCGTGAGGGTGGGGTGGGAAATGAAAATGTGACCACTAAATTTTTGATGACTCTCCTTTCAAAATCTGAAAAAAACCTTGATTTCCCCCACCCTAAGGTTCGAAAATGATGTGAACAACCCCACGAAAATATTTTACACCCATCTTTTGTCGAGATTCCTACAAAAGTATGATGAACACACTGTTTGCTTATATGACCACTTCTTAACATAGTCAGAAACTAAAATGCAGAAGGCGCCAAGAAACCAGGTTTTCTATAAATTTTTTTTTTTAAACTGCACCTCCAGGAATAGTATTGTTAGTTTCAAAACCTTGTAAAACGCACGGGGGTCTGGGGGGCTTGCCCCCCAGAAGCTGAGCCGTTTTTGGAAATTTTGACTGCTGTAAGTGCCATTTTGGTGGTCCAAAAATGACGTTTTTTCCAGTTGGTCAGTGTGTTTTTGACCTCCCCCTTTTGATGGGACCTGAAAAATTTATGACCTCCCTCTTGAGATGGTCCAAAAACTTCATGACCCCTCCCATCTCCAGCCTCCCCGGCGATAAATAATTACCGGTCCCGTAGGGTAATTTTTGCTCTCATTTCGTGGCCTTTTTTTGGGTCACTTTTGTCCTTTAATATGGGATCTTATGAACTCTTATCGTCAAATTTTGGACCTTCGAAATTAACAAGTTTAAAATTTTTAACAATTTTCATTTGAAAAATGTAGTTGTTTCTGCATTAATACAAATTCAAATTTAGTGGCGATACGTTAACAGAAAAAAAACAACAGAAAATCAAACAGCTAATTCAATTTTTCCAACTCGGTTTTTGATTTTGCCAACTGTACCCGATTTTCATGAAGTTCACAGCTTTAGTTCACGTTACTGTTTTAACTAAAACCAAGGCACTGATTGACTAGCAGACGAACTAGTAAATCAAATAGACAACTGCATTAATTTTTTAGATTTATTTGATATCATAACTTCAGACGGCGATAACTTGGCAGAAGTCCTTACGCAGGGTTTGTTTTATGCAGAGTTTGTTGATATTTCTGTTTTACCTAAGAAACGTTTTAAATCCTGGCAGTAATGTTGTGTTTTGGTATATTAATATGCCAGTAATTTTCTACCCTCCTGAAATACCAGTTACCAGTTGCTCCACGCTAAAACCCCTTCTGAGCGGCACTTTCTAACAGAAGAAGAACTATAGGAAGTAAAATAGCCAACTCAATTTTTTTATTTTGCCAACTTGTACGATTTTCGCGAAGTTAATTGTTATTACGACTTCAAACTCGGTGGGGATACAGTTTTGTCCACTTTTTGTTTTTATTTTCTACATTATCTGTGATACTTATAGCTATGGTGGCGACATAGCAAACAAAACGACCAAGTCAATTTTCAATTTCGCCAACTACGCAAATTTACGCGGAGCTTCCTTTCCCCCACTCCTTACAACCTAGCGATGCAGGGAAGCAACCAGAAACAATCAGGGGCAGTGTTTCACTTACTCCCAAGTTACACAGAAGTGTTGCAAAGACTGATGGAAAAAAATGTATTGTAAATTTTACTTTCAAACTGACGATATGATGATAATAATTAACCAGTACTCAAATTTGCAGTGAAAATGCAGTGAAAATTTGTCCGATTTTGCCAACTCGACACCTCGAATTTGCCAACTGTATGTGTTTCTCGGATGGTTGGGGGGGGGGGAAGCTCCCCCCCCCCAGTCGCTTCGGCCCTGCGTGTGATGCATTCTGCAGTTGTTTTTGTGGGCACTGTCCTACATTTTACGCACTCAATTCACTTTCCTTGCAGTATTTGGTGGCACAAACGCAACTTGGTGCTGCTTCACAAGGGTTTGCGTGCAAAAACGGAATCGACTACCGTCACTGAATTCGCCATCATTGATTATTATTTCATCATTATTTTTTGATCTGGATCCAACAAGTCACCCAAAATCCCAACACCCAAAAAATCTGACTTCACCATTTCGAACAAGTCTCGTCCAATGCAGCATTACAACAACGAGCCCAAGACACGCATAACAATGAACAATAGCCAGATTAGATAAGCCAAATAGCACACGACACTCGTGCATTGCTGCCAGATCGCCCTCGACTTCGTTTGCTATCCAATCATGCTTGTCCCACTCGTCGCCTACAGTGGTGCAGATAATCTGGCCCTTAACTATTACTTGTAACTGTTACTTCTAACTGATAGTTGTAAACAATGCGTTTGCTGACAAGTTGATTTCGTGTGACTGCTTAACATCGCTTTTTGTGATAAGTAGATACGTTCTAGTTTTTGAAGACAAGCATTGTTACAACCGTCCTGAAATCGGATTCATCGTGCACCTTTAAAAAATGAAAATTAAGAAAATACGGTCATAAGATTTGGCATGCGTTTTCTTTGAAAAATTCCAAGGACTTTCAGTCCAAGGAATTGGTCAAAGAAAACGGAACAAAAAACGCTTACCAGCAGACCATTGTTGCAAACGTACAGCTATTGGTGGAATAGGGGGCATGGGAGGGGAGGCTCGGGGATATTTCATGAGCGCGTTCCATAGCTAGTTCAATTTGTACTGCTATGAAGGACTTGTGTACCAAATTTCAAGCTTTTAGCCCGATCTTCAATAATTTGTTGGTCAAGCCTCAGGGAGGGGGAACAGGGGAGCGTTGGTGGGGAGAGCCTCGGGGATATTTCATGGGGGTCCACGGCTGGTTCGATGTGTACTGCTAAGAATGACTTGTGCGCTACAGTTCAAGCTTTTAGCTCGATCAGTCATAATTTGTTTGTCAAGCCTCAGGGAAGGGGAACTGAGAGGCGTTGGGGGGGGGGTGTCTTGGGGTCTTTTATGGGATTGATGTGTGTGCGACTGTTCAAGCTTTTAGCTCGACCTGTCATAATTTGTTTGTCAAGCCTCAGGGAGGGGGAACAGAGAGGCGGTAGTGAGAGTCTTGGGGACATTTTATGGGGCTTCCGATGGGATTGCTAAGAATGAGGTGTGTGCAACTATTCAAGGTGCTCGATCAGCAAGAATTTTTTGGTCACCGGGCCCACGGAGGCGGGGTGTGATGGGATACAAGGGGAGCGCCAAGGGGAATATCTCAAAGGTTTCCATAGCTAATCCGATTTATATTGCTAAGAATTACTTGTGTACCGAATTTCAATCTTTTAGCTCCATGTGCATGTATTTGTTGCTTGGCTGTACTAGTGAGGGCAAAGAGTCGCAACAACAACATCAAGACGTGGCCATACTGTGGAGGCAGAACGGATCGGTTGTTGTCAATGCAATTTTTAATGCAGTGAAATAGTTATGACATGACCCCAAATCCCTAATTTCGTTGGTCTATGTCAATTCTGGGGGAGGTTTCAGAATTTTGCATTTCCCCAACAAGAATAACAACAACAACAATATTATAACCACATTAAAATAGCGTTGAAAATGTCCTAGTCCTTGTTAATACCTACATTTTAAGCTATAAAAATTGAAAATCGGTTCGTTGGTTCGATCTCCAGGTTAGAGCAACATTTTCCCCAACAACAACAACCCCAACAACAATCTTGTAGTTACATTAAAAGGGCCTACTTCCGCAGAAGCTCCTAGCATGCTTGCCGGCCTATCTAGATTCCGGCGCGTGAAGTTTAGGTTGACATGTTTTTTGTTGTGATTTCTGATGTTATGCGTTTAGCCGCAGCGAGCACGGCAGCGCGAGCGAGACTCGTGATATGAAAAATATGACATCATTTTCGTGAACAGCGACCTTGATTTACCCTTTATACCAATGAAGATAGTTTACAACCTTCCACGTATACAGATCGATTGTGGACGAGCTTCAGCAACTAACAACCTTCAGCTCAGTGGCTTCCATTAAAAAAAAAAAAAAAGCATTCAAAAGGCCCTAGAAGATGTCCATCCCTACGTTTTAAGCTATAAAATTGAAAATCGGTTAATTGGTTCGACCGTGAGAGCAAAAGGGTCCCAGCAACAAAACAACAACAATTAGAAATGGCCATACTGTAAATGTCGAACGGTTGTTGTCATTCAAATTTTTAATGCAGTGAAATAGTTGCGACACGACACCAAATACTGAATTTCGTTGGTGTATATCAATTCTGGGCGAAACTATAAGATTTCAAAGTTTGATGTTTAAAGTGGAAGTTAATGCTAAGGCTATCGCAGTCGTTGATAACACTTGAAAATAGGTTCATTCGTTCGATGTCCATGTAAAGGCAAAGACTACCAACAACAACAACAAACCACAAACAACAACAACAACAAACAAATAATAATAGCCATAGTAGTGGCCGTGGTAGGTAGGAATACACGGCATTTGATGGTTAAAAGGTTTCCCTTGGCAGAGGGTTTCGTTAGGACCCCTAGATTGATTTCAGAAGTGGTGCCACGAAATTCGTCTCGGGCCCGAAACGGCAGCCATTTTTAAAAATGGCCGCCGTAATCTCCCAAAAAATGAAAACCATGCTACGTTCGTGAAACTGGTGTCATTTTAGAATACAATTTTAAAATAATACTTATCTACTAGTAGTACTAATAGTATGTGACAGCCAGAAATTGATAAGAGGCCATTGTTTTCCTATTACCAGATCTACTCCAATCAAGTTAGATCAAATGCTCGGAATAATCCATAATAAGTTGATTTTTGGCAGAGACGTTCGTAGTTCAACATACTCAAAGTCCTCATCTATCCGTGTTGAGCTAATGCCGCCATCTTGGAAACATGGCGCCCGAAAACGGTTTTACAATTTATCTCGGTAACGGTTGATCGGGCATGAAAATATGTTCTGTCCAAAAATGTGCAGCATGAAATTTTCTACAAAAGTTTTTTTTTCGTAGATTCAATGATTCAGCCAATAAACGGTGTAGAAGAATGTTGAGCTAATGCCGCCATCTTGGAAACATGCACCCGAAATCGGTTTTTTCAATACATCACGGAAGTGGCTGCATAAAATATGTTTCATCAGAAATTGTAGAGCGTGGAATTGTCTACAAAAAAGTTTCTATTTATTTTTTTTAGTTGAGTCGATGATTGAGCGAATAACCTGTGTCAAATAAGCCACGCATGTCGCCTCCAGTGCACACAATGTACATACATTACACTTCATATAGTTGGGTGACTTGGAGCCCACAATTGATGAAATTTTTCACTTCCTGTAAAAAACATAAATGTGTATGAAGAGTAACTGGAAAAAATACCTATGAGAGCAAGTTAAACATAAATCAACCCTGGAAGGGGTGGAGGGAGTGATTTACTCTACCAGAAACGGTACTTATTTAGATTTTGTGTACAAAGTATTATTCCGAGCCCTCTAATAGCCCGAAATGGATATGCTTAGGATTTTCTGAAAGGAGTGGATCTATTTTTTCCATCAATCATAACCAAAATTATTTAACTTAGATAAGGACCGCCCGATGCCCATTTAATGGTTTAGAGGTAATGACAGCAGCGAAAGCGTATGGTGATTTTCGAATTCAACGTGCTCTTGCGAGCTCTCTAATAGCCAGAAATGGACATTCGTAGGATTTTCTGAAAGGTGGGAATCTATTCTTTCAATCAATCTTAACCGAAATTGTTTAGTTTAGATACAAACGCAAATATGAGAATTACACTGACACTTCGAAATTAAAAATAGCCGCTACACCAATTACAGTTCCTATCTAACCTAAACAATTTCAGTTAAGCCTGATGGAAAGAGTTGATCTTCACCGTTCAGAAAACCTAAGCATGTCTATTTCTGATATTAGCGGGCTCGCAAGGGCACTTTGAATTCGAAAATGTAAGTAAAATATTTTATATTAGGACTGATGGAAAAAATAGATTCCCACCTTTCAAAAAGTCCTGAGCATGTCCATTTCGGGCTATTAGAGGACTCGCAAGAGCACTTTGAATTCGAAAATCAACATATGCTTTCACCGCTATGGCATTACCTCTTCATCTTTAAATGGGCGTAAAACGGTCCCTATCTAAGTTAACAATTTCGGTTACGATTGATGGAAGGAATAGATCTCTACCTTTTAGAAAATCCAAAGCATGTCCATTTTGGGTTATTAGAGGGCTCGCAAGAATACTTGGAACACGAAGATCACTATAACACCCAACTGAAAAAAGCGTTCACGCAAATTAATTGGGATGTAATTTAAAGACGATTTTGGGGTTCAAGAGTTGCTTATACGTAAAAGATGTATTTTTTATATTATGAACGTTTTTGCTTCACATTGTGCTTTTGTTGACGGTTAAGGAGTTACAGCCTAAAAAGCTTTTTGGGGGTAAAACACCCCTCTTCCCCTTTGGGGGGAGGGGGAGGGAGGTTGAACTTGCTATCATAGCTATTTTTTTCCAGTTACTCTTTATGTGGAACCATGCCAAATTTCATGCTTTTTATAGAAAGCGAATAATTCCATCAACTTTAGGCCTCAAGCCATCCTACGAAATGGATACAACATCACAAACGGTCTGAACAGTCATTTTCGAATTTAGCAACTATATTTAGTATGAAAATGACACCAATATCACTAATGTAGTACGGTTTTCAATTTTAGCGAAATTAGGGCGGCTATTTTTAATCTAGGGTCTTAGGAAATCAATCTAGGGTCTTTGCAATACCCTGTGCCAAGGGGAACCATTTAACCATCAAATGGCCTATACACTTACACTATTTCACTTTTTTGTCATGTACCACAGCCGCTATAGTGGAGAAAAAACTGTTTGTTCGTTGTCATTAAATTTTAAATGCAACGAAATCAAGACACGCGCTAGCCTGGTCGCCATCAATTTGTTGATGTTTCATTGTTGTTGTTTTTTCATTGTATTGAGTTATTGTACTTCTTAGTAGTTCTCTTTGCATCTAGTTGGGCGAGCAGCGACATTGCCCTTCCACCAATGCCTAAAATCCACCGCTCTGCTTCACTGAGCTGCCTATAGTCCTCCAATATATTTGCAACAGGATCATTCCTTCCATGACTTACATTGCGCAGGCTCAGTGTAACAAGCAGCTCACGCGTCCTGAGATGCACCGGCAGTTCACCCGCATCAATGCAAAGGGCACCAGTTGGAGTCGATACCATACACCCCGTCACAACCCGCAGGCATTCGTTAACCGATACCTACAGGCTGTGAAGATAGCGCTTCTCAGTTGCCAGAAAGGGCAGGTGGTAGTCTATTGCAAAACGTATTGTTCGTAGTAA
The DNA here is from genome assembly GCA_023313725.1 of Lithobius niger. Taxonomy (NCBI): domain Eukaryota; kingdom Metazoa; phylum Arthropoda; class Chilopoda; order Lithobiomorpha; family Lithobiidae; genus Lithobius; species Lithobius niger. Next base: position 22,357 of record JAHWFP010266345.1, on the reverse strand, counting down.
AACGTATTGTCTTTGTATTCTGCCATTAATTTTCCTCTCTGAATGCTGTGATAGTGCACCAGAGTCTTGAGAAATGGCAAACGACTACTTATTTTCTCTCTCAGAGCACGAACATCATCAGTCCACGTAAGACCACCGTCAAGCCAAATACCAAAATACTTAGTTCTGAACAGCATTAACACTGACTCCTGCCACAGTAGGCTGTGCGGGACAGCTAGGACGTGTGCAGAGCAAGAAAATGTGACAATATCTGTCTTCGCAGGAGCCAGGGACAGACCTCGGTCTGTGATACTACTGACAACATGCTCAAGCACCTCTTGTGCTAGGTTTGCTAAGACGATTGGATCTGGACCTACAAACCAAAGCGCAACATCGTCAGCATAGCATACAATATTCATTGATAGCAACCTGCGAACAGAACAGGGCTCAAGCAGCTCCCCTGCGGCAAGCTGCAGTTGGTTGTTGCCCATTCTGACCAGTACCCATTTACTCTTGTAACAAATACTCTTTGACCCAAAAGTGCCAATTCCCATCTTTTCGAGTGATGCAGCTACCCAGTACCGATGGTAGACTAACTGAGTCGTACGTGGCACGGATGTCCAAATACACCGCACCAACAGTAAGTCCTTTGGCCCATGCTTCATGCACGCTAGTGAGAAAGAAGAGGACCGCGTCTTGAGCACTCCGTCCTGGTCTATAGCCAAACTGTATGTCTGAGCAACAGCTGTGAAACTGAACATACCACGGTAGCCTGTGGACCAGCATGTGCTCATATACTTTGTACACGTATGATAGTAGCTCTATAGGCATGTAATTTCTCAAAGCAGAGCGATTGCTGCCTCGTTTGTGAACAGGGACAAGAATCGTGAACATCCACGACTCTGGTATCTGTTCCCCCTGGAGGAGTTGCTGCAAATAAGCGAGCAATTCCTCTTTCCCAGACTCATTCTGCCTATGCAGATCAGCATAGAAAATGCGCTCTACACCCACAACACTGTCCTACTTACATTTCGCCAACACAGACTGTAATTCAGACATCATGAACGGTACATCCGTTTCAGCACTCGGTTGCTGATTAGCAACTGAGCTTGGTGGAGTGGCACCCGTTGGAAGTGCGTACACACTCGCGAATCTGTCATTAAAGGCGTTTGCTTGGAGCCCTCCTGTTAGAATTTCAATGCCAGGGTTGCCATTTGCGAGCATGTTATACGCCCAGACAGTTGAGAGCCGGGCATCCTGTGGACGCAACAGACGCCATGCACTTACAATACTTCTTGCCGATAGGACATCATTACAGACACGACTGCCATACATAGCCTACTCCTCTCGCATAATGTAGGCAGACTCAGCAGAAGTGGCTCTGTATACAAGCCACAGATTGTGATTTGGCGCTCTCTTCCAGTGTCTAGAGGCTGCACGCTTATCTCTAACCGCGATGGTGCACACTCTGGTTCACCAGTTTGATTGTTTTACATTGTTTTAACCATTGTAATTCGGCAACAATCCACTCAGCAAATGCCAGATCCATTCTTCGTGCACGTGTTATATCTTTGCTAAAAAATTGATTGTTGGTGTTGATGGGAATCCATTCTTCGTGCATGGATGATGAAGGTGGATGTCAAGAAATTGCTCCATGATTTGCTATTAGCAGGTGTTTTGACGGGCAGTAATGTCCCGGAAGGCATGTGTCAGGTGATGTAATTGAATTAGTTGCTGCAGAAGCGAATAGAAGAAATGTTTCAGCAGAAGATCTACGGTTGTTTGGAGTACATGAAGAAGAAGTGAGACAGCATGGACAGAACATGGCATCAGATGAAAGTGGTGAAATAAACAATGACGTAAATAATAGTACAAACAATGATGACGTGAACAATGTAAATACTCGGCCCGTCCTGCTAAGCGCCTTTCAGCGATGTAGTAAGCTATGCGACAAAAAGAGTTGAGTCGACAACAAAGGACATAATGTGGTTGTGTAGAGTTTATGGGGGACGTCTGTAGAACGTGCAAATGGACAAGTCTATAATTTAATGTGTGCTGTGGCATGTATACAGCGCAGATTTTCAATGAGGTTGCAAGATTTGTGTCACCACACGAAATTGAGGCCATTTATTCTCTTCGTGCAGGAAATGCGTATCAGGTGGCGTTGTGTTTGCCTTATGCAGAAAGAAAACTGTTCTCACAGAAAACGTTGACAATTAACGGAGCTCCAGCAACTGTGCATGACATCTGGAGCAGTCATGTAAAGGCGAAATTACATTTGCTCCCACACGTGATTTCGGATCACGACATTGGTATGGCGTTCGAACAGTTCGGTAGCCTGTGCAATCAGAGAAGAGAAAAGTTTGTTGTTGCTGGTCCTGAAATGTGTGACGCTGGTGTGCATGTCATTCTACTGAAGCTCAGAGACACGGTCATTCTAGAAGATATCCCTGACATTATTCATGTCTGTGGGATCCTGGCTCTTGTGGAAATCTCAGACAGGTGCCTGAGATTCGAGGCCACTTCTGGCGCACGTGCATCAATGTCCAGTGTCGGGAGTGTGGGTGCTGCCAGGATCTCCGGGATTTGTGTCACCACTTGCGTGCCACGGCAGTACGTGCATCCATGGAAACAGTGCTTAAAGACGTAAGTGTAAGGGCTCCTGAAGTGTCTACCACCCCTACAGGTGCAGGTGCTAATGCATCTCCTGTTAAAGTGAGCATGAGTGCGAGTTCCGTTGCTCAGCCGCGTCCTGGCACTTCACATGAGAGGCAGGCAGAAGTCGTCAGTGGCGAAGAGTGTCTATCTGTGTCAGATTCTGAGACGAATCGTAGTGGATTCACTCTTCTTACAAAGCGCAAGAGGGTGAATCGTAGGAAGAAGCGTGAGAGTGGAAGTGGAATGAGTATTGATGTTAGTGGTGTGTCACAGAGTGGTGATGTGTTCGCACTCCAGGAGGAAATCTGCACCCTAAATTCTGTCCTGCTGGATGGCGTGGAGAGTGAGGAGTCAAGGAGTGTGTGCCTTATAAAACAGTCTTGTGGTGCGTGTGATGCAGATGATGCTAGTGGTGATGCTGTTAGTGGTGGTGCTATGGGTAATGCTGTTATTAATAATGCTGTTGGTAACGCAGTGGAAAGTGGAAAGCATACTTGCAGTATAAGTGGCGAAGGGGAGGTTACTTAATTCAAGTGTGATTGTTACTTGGCCTCCTGGAATGCCAGGGGCATCACTAGTAAAGCGGCTGATGTCGAACGTTTGATGCATTTTGTTGATATCCTAGGCATACAGGAGGCCAGGCTTGCGAGAGCCGGCACTCATTAAATGTGTTGTATGCTGCTTGTGTGGTATCCTCTCCGCAATCCGATATAAAAATTCTGATTAACTGGAAAGTTCGTTCAGAGAGGTTGATTTTCAGGCAATTCCTGAAATTGATGCATGTGCAATAAAAATTTGGTCAGGAAATCAGTGGGTCACATTAGTCTTTCTGCATGTTCTTAACATGTCTGAGGATGGGTGGTGGTTTTGGTTATGGCAGTTTGGGCCCCCGTGTATTTTTGCAGAGGACTTTAATACCACCACTATGACTTAGAGTTCGATACATTGCAATGTGAGAGGTAAGCGGTTGGCTGCTGCGTTAAGAGTTAAGAGGTGAGGGCTGAGTGTAGCCCAGAATGGGACACCAGCATTGTAAAATGGCATAGAGGTAGAGTCGTGTGTTCTCCAGGCATGGCAGCTCGGTTTGTGGTATCTGAGGATATGCGTAGGAGTGACCATTTTCCAGTCCTTCTCCTTCCATAGTCACTTGGAGTACAGCCAATTGTTGGAGAGCATCCTGCCTCGGTCGTGGGCAGTGGGACATTTGGCACTTGGCTTCGTCAGTGGCCATCAGGGGGGATGGTGGGGCATAGAGTTGGTCAGCGGTCCTCGAAGAAGCCGTTGTGGTGGACGATGTTGTTCGTTAGGCTTGTGAGAGATCGCAGGAGAGCTTACAGGCGATGGAAGAGGTCACCTTCTGACGTTTCGTGGTGAACTATAAAACTGTCTGCGGCCCTGTCTCACATGTATTGCGCAGTAAAAAGGTGCTGTGTAATGAGCGTTTGTGTGCAAAGGTTACATCGTGTGGCTTGCTGTCTGCAATTTGGAAACTGTTGTGCCCACAAGATCGTAGCGTAGGAGTCACCTGGGTCATTGGCCCTGGGAACACTGTTCTTCATTGTGACGAGATGGCTGATGCCTTCTGTAATAGGTTTGCTGAGGTGTACGCATTACCTAGTGAGGTTCTGCCTACTGTTGCGTGCTTCCGCAGAGGCACTGTCACTGATGTCGTTTTTTCGTTGGTAGAGTTAGGTGCTGCTCTTCGAAAGTGTAAGCGGAGCAGTTTGCCAGGAATCGACGGGTTGGTGTACAGTTTATTTCAGGATGCGTCGAACGTTGCAAGGAGGGATTTTCCTATGTTCAAGTCATGTTGGATGGTGGTTCGGTGTCACCATTGTGGTTCTTTACTGCGTTGATTCCAGTTGCTAAACGTGGAAGGATTTGGTCTGACGTGAAAGTATCGTCCTATTGCCGTGCTGTCGTGTGTACGCAAGATATATGAGCATATGCTTATGTCGTGTCTGACTTGGTGGCTTGAGTACCATGACTGCCTGTCCACAGTGTAATTCGGATACAGACCAGAACAGAGCACTCAAGATGCCGTTCTCTTTCTGCTTTTGAGTGCGCGTGAGGCATAGGCTCCTAGTTGTGTTTTTGGACATGCGTGCAGCGTACGACACGGTCAGTACAGCTTGGGTACGTGCCTGTGTGGCAGCGATGGGTGTAGGACAGAAATTGGCCTCTGCCATTTTAGCTTTGTTGGCCACTTGCCCCATGGTGGTTCACGTTGGAAAACATTGGTCACATACGGTTTCCTCAGGCAGGGGCCTTCCTCAAGGCAGCTGTCTGAGCCCGATCCTGTTTACCATCACTATAAATGTTGTGCTGGAAGAAATGAGACGGAGTGCTAGTGTCATCTGTTATACAGATGACATGGCCCTCTGGTTCGTTGGCAGTGATCTGGCTTCACTCTGTTATTTGTGTGCAGGCTGCAGTAGATACTGTTGTTCAACGGTTGGCATTGAGAGGTTTGTCCCTTTCACCATCCAAGACTGAGATGTTAGTTTTTACTCGTGTTACTGTTGCTCCCGTGAGTATTGTTGTGGAAGGGCATGTGGTCACGGTCTCAAGGGAGGTTAGGTATCTAAGAGTGATTCTCAATTCGAGCCTCTCTTGGACTTCTGACGTGCGTGTCCTCCGTGAGCGTGTAGCTGCCCGTCTACCGGGGCTACACATTTTGTTTCGATGTAAGCAGGTTTGCAGGAGGGATCTGCTGTCAGTGTTTTGGAGCTTTATATGTTCTACTGTGATCTATCATCAACCATTCCTAGTAGGGCATCCACGCATGTTGGGTGCGGTACAGGTTTGCAATTATGACTGCCTTTATGCTGTGACTGGGTGCCTGGTTTTGACTCCTGTTTGTGCCTTTCATGTAGGGGCAGGCTAGCCACCAGTGATGCTACGTGCTGCAGTACTTCTTGGTACATTGCGTTTGCACAATATGGGACGTGTCCGAGGTGGTTCGATACTGCATGATTATTATGGCTTACGTGATGTTTTCCTTCGTGCACTGGGTGTTTGTGGACACGGCATAAAGCTGGTGTGTGACGTGTTCCATGAAAGTGGCAGCATGGTTGGAGATGTGCAGGTTGCTTGTACGCGGTGTCCATGGATGTAGGCACCAGGGATAGTGTCTAGTGTTGCTGTAATTGTGATGTAGGGGGCGCATGGCTTTGGCCAGGGCTCTTAAATAAAGGAGGAGAAAGAATCCGTGTTTCAGCTAAATGCATATATTTTGAAACCAAACTAAGCTACGTTGTTAATTTTGGCAGCTAAAAACAATAGAATGGCATATTTATTTCGTAGATTCCAGCTTTCAGAGCTGAGCTGAATTGTTTCAAAGTGAGCAGCAACAATCGACTACATGAATAAACCTTTGTAGGCGACGCCATAGCCGTAAAAAAAGGTACACGGATTACAAACAAAAACGTCAAGTGTGCCGTAAAAACAGGGGTTATATGATTGAAGTTTCACTTGTTAAAATGTACACGGATAAAAATTAATAATTAATCACTAATTTTGAATTGAAATAATCAAATATACAATTGAGAAAATTGCATCTGGTTAAGTGCTGTTGTGCTTTACTAAGCATACAGGGCGAGTCAGAAGTCTGTATCAAGGGCTAGCATTTTGTAGCAATGAACTTTCCTTCAATAATAAGTTGGTAGACTTGGCAAAGTGGTCTGGGGCTATTTAACCATGCGTGAGTGAATGACCTTGACATGTCCCTTCAAAGGTCATCTCATTGCTAACTTCTAAACCATGCGTCCTAGAAAATCGGTGTAAATTAGAAAGGTGTAGAGAACCACAAACAAATGCCAAAGCAAAATATAGAATGAAATTTGGAGCAAAAATACAGGAGTTACAGTCAGTCAAAGATAGTGGTATAAACTGCACTGCAGTACACCGGAATAGGCAGGCTAGTATCACACAGAGACTGAAAAGAGGAAAAAATGCCCTCTTATGAAAAAGAAAAAAAACATGTCCCGATTTTGCTTTTCTGCACCGCTAACTGCTGGTGTTACATGTGCAGCGTGGAGAAAGGTTCTAGAGGCCAAGAAAGGGGCAGAAAAGGATAAAAAAAAAGAGGGGAAAAAGCTAAAAAAAAAAGGTCCGCAGGAAAAAAAAAATTTAGCATGCCATTTAAAAAAGTTGCCTCTGCCCTCTCGGATGTCAACACGCTACTGCGAGTAGGCACACGATCACAAATTAATTTTAATATCTTTTATCGTGGCATCGTTGTGAAATCACTCACGTACTTACGAAGGTTATCTAGCACTGTGTAAACCGAATGACCTTGATACTTCTCATTTGGAGTACGCGTCTGAGTGGCAGCTCTGAGTCCAATGTTCCATCCGTTTCTATGGCTTCCATTCACACCCCGTAGTATCTAAATAGGCCAGGCCAGCCCAGAGATTAGTCGTAGTAGCTTGTGGTTTACTGCTCCAAGTATAGCCGAAGCAATGTCGTCTGGTAAACGGGTGTGCATCATCGGTGCTGGACCGAGCGGTTTGACAGCTATAAAGACGTGTCTCGAGGATGGTCTCACGCCCGTTTGCTATGAAAAGACGCCCGATCTGGGCGGGCTTTGGCGATTCAGGTAAGAAAAGTTTATTTAAAAAATATTTTCATTGTGCGCTGCTCACGATAATGCACCTACTTCAAACTATCAAGATTTCTTCCCCCGCCCCTCTCTTTTTCTATTTAACAAAATTTCCCCTTTGTTCCCTTATTTCTTTATAACATTTTCTTTCAGAGTTTGCCCCCTCCCACAAATAGAATATTTTTTTTTAGAAATTGGAATTTTTTAATACAATATACTTTTCAGTTAAAGGGGAAAAAAAACATCTACATATATTTCGTTTGGGAGTAGACTTAATGATGATGAGGGATTATTAGGAACTGAATTGAATTGAATTTTATTTACGCAGGAAATTGGTCCAGGACCATGCATCCTGCATCTAACTTCACACAAAGCAAAGGTACCTACACACTACGGCCTACCAGCTTACCAGCACGGAACAACACTACAGTACTGTATAGCAAGGTCACATTACCAAACCTGATTATTAGGAATGAATGAATATTTATTCAGAGGAGCCTCGGCCCGAAGCCATGCGCCCACTAACAGCACATTACAGCAACCTACAGTATTAAAATAAATGAATGAATGAATTTATTCAGGGCCTCGGCCCGAAGCCACGCGCCTACAGTATTAGGGATCAAGATTAAATAAACGAAGCTTCAACAATCAGCAAGTGGCCGAGCGGGCTCATTCTTGCCACGGTAGCAAAGAAAAAGGGCGAGCGGCCGACAATGAAAATGGATATGTGATCTAACAATTAGAAACAAACACTATTACTTCAATAATGCTGGCTATTACAGCCGAGTTGAATCAGCGGAAATCAGCTAGACCGGCGTATGTTACGCAGGGGAACAACTAGTTTTTATGCTTCAGCACCCACAGCACCCCCCTTAATCCGACCCTGAGTTACTCCCCTTCTCGGAAGCTGTATGTTTTCAGCTGGTCTGCCACAAGATGAAAAACTGTTTGTGAGGCGAAAGGAAAGGGAGGGTGGCTTGGAGGGGTGAGAGACAATTTTTACCCGGTACATAATTTTCAGTTATTTGGGATTCGTGAACCAGTGAACAAGTTTCTGTGAGCAAGTGAACCAGTGAACAACTAGTCTTTTTTAGGGCATTAAAAAAACCATTTGTTACTAATTTCAGAAGGCGCCAAGGTATAACTTTGAAAGTAGCACTATTCAAAAGTAAAAAAAAAAACAATTAAAATGGTGTATGTGAACATCAGAATCGGTCATTTTTGGAATATTTATCGCAAAAAGAAGATGACACTAAGAAAAAAGAAACCTGCGTAAATCGTTTAGCAACGGCTGCGGCGTAGCATCATCCCGATTCTGTCGTGGCACCCCCCGCCTCCCTCCCCCAACCCACAATGATAACTTCCAAATTTTGAAGCAAATTCGCACTTGGTTCGAAAAACGACAAAATTCGCCAGATGTTAAATCATAAACATAAGCATAAACATTTTATCACGCAGCAAGCGATCCGATACTCAATTTCCGGCCTTTCGGTTACTTACGTTAGTTGTTTGTTGCTTACTAGTAAAAAGAACTCATAATTTATTTTCAGTTCTTTGTATTGTAAAATTAGTGTTTGGATAGCCTTATTTTATTTTACAAAATAATATTTTATGTTGGTTTTATTTTATTTTGTGTAGTAAAATTACTGGTCAGACCGTTGATTGGGCACGTTTTTCATACTGTATATTCACATCTTGGAGGAGCTGAAATATGTACGCAAAATTCACAATCATTGCGAACGTTCTTCAACGTTCTCCCTTCCCCCTAATAGACGTAACGTCCATGTTTGAAAAAATACATGACACAAACCACGTGTTCTAAGCGTGACTGTCTCAATGCGTTTGGTCACGAAACGAAAATGAAAGGAGCTTATAGTGCGCGGCCTATCTTGAGTTCGCCCGAGAACGAATACAGATAATCGATTGTATGTTTTCGATAGCAGAGCACCTTGTTGATATCCTAGAGGGTTACCAAAACAATGGCGGCCGTCGATTAAAGCCGCTTCCTCCAGGAAGATGTAACCGCTCATAAATTACTGCAGGACTCAAGCTACGCTGCGCGCACAATAAGCCTGTTAAGGTGAGTCCGCATAGAGACGCCTCGTGTCGCAACTAGTGTTGAACTAGTTGAACTTATCCGAATTTTTTAGTTAATCTGCAAAGGATGTATAATATTTTCACCTGGTACGTCATAAATCAGTAAATGAATGTACGAATATCGTCGCATTGGTTTGAATATATTTTTTGTATCCGAGGTAGGTGAAAAAGGCAATATCGTCTCCTTGGTTTCAAAATATAACTTTTTGAACACGGGGTTAGCAAAATCGTTTGGCGCCGAATAGGTACTGGCGGTTCACGGTCACGTGTGCATTGATTGCAAGTGGCAACGCAGCGTCACCGCGCGTTAAAAAAAACCGCATGTGTGCATTGATTGGCTACCTCAACGCGAGTTAAAAAAACGCATGTATGCACCGGGCCTTAGAACGCTCTAAGATCGTCCGTGTAACCACCTAAAACCACTTTCAAGTCGCTTTATCTCAAACCACCTCGTTACGTCGACGTAAGGAGTTGAAGCGCTTTAATAACCTACGCGTACCACCTAAAACCTATTGTCTGTGTCGCTCTAGGGACTGCTTGCCTTTGATTGGTTGAAACGAATGCACTTAAACGTCACGAAGCTAGGAAGGAACCTGTCACTTTCTTAAGTCGAAAGCGCAGCTAGTTGAATGGGGACATGGGAATCGAGAGGGGTTTGATTGATGGGGGATTAGATAAACGCGATGCTACATATACTTGAGCAGGAACCACCGTGTACCCTTTGTGATTTTAACTCACTCCAACTTGAATGTCCATGCAACCACCTCTCTCATAAAGCGACGCGAGTTCAAGTCGACGTAAGGTAAAGTCACATAAGGTAAAGCGACTTAAGAAACCTCCGTGTACCCTCGGTAACTTCCCACCTAATTTGTCCAAACAACAATTGACACATCCTTCTTACAATTTCATTACTTCATAATGTAATGTTGATTTGAGGTCTCAAAGCTTTGCGGATAAGGAAATAAGACGACAATGTGGGGGACAAGTAGGAGGGAGGGGTGGCGAACTTCTTTTGTCCTTTTAAAGGTCTGGCCAAACCTTAATGACGGATCCTAGTACACACCAAAACAAGACAAAAGGCCATTAGTCCGGAAGGCCTGCCTTTTCCGGTTGTCGCGTGTTGCCATGATCCGAAATATACCCAGTGTCTTTGAACGCATTCGCCAGTCAATGGTAAGACATAACCTTTCCCTGCGTTGGCTCGAATGGTGGACACATCGAGCACCTTTTGTATTCACAAAAGGCACAAATTTCTCTCTTCTAAACTGAAGACGATAGCAGATTGGAGATTGTGGTGCTCTGCATGGCTACGCAGCGTTTGTTTCAGTAAAACTAATAAAGAGGTTCCCTCCTCCAACTTGTTCCCCCCTCCCCCCTCCTCCATTACTGCCCCAACCGGAAAGTTTTACGACCTACATTATGAAGTAATGAAATTGCAAGAAAGATGTGTCAGTTGTAGTTGTTTGGACAAATTAAGTTGGAACTTATGGAAAAACTTCAACGTTTTACCCCTAACTTTGGATGGCTGTAACGAAAAACGGATGCATTTCGGGGCCCATCTGTATACGACTTTTTAGTCTTACTTTTGATCATAGACTACACCCTGAAAATTTGGCCAAACCTTTTAGGTACACCCTGTTCTTTCCATCAATCCTAACCAACTTGTTTTAGCTTACATAGGGACCGTCTTACGCCCATTTAAAAGTGAAGAGTAATGGCGTAGCGGCAAAAGCGTATGGTGGTTTTTCGAATTCTGAGTTTTCTTTCTAGTTCTCTAATAGTCCGAAATGGACACGCTTAGGATATTCTGGCAGATGACGATCTATTCTTTCCATCAATCATAACCGAAATAGTCAAGCTTAGATAGGGACTGTCCTACGCCCGTTTAAAGGTGAAGTTGTGGTGGTGTGGCAGCTATTTTTGATTTCTAAGTGCACTTGTAATACTCGTATTTGTAACTAATAAGCTGCACATTATTGGTTATGACTGATGTATAGAGTTGATCCCCAACTTTCAGAATATCCTAAGCATGTCCATTTTGGAGTATAAGAAAGCTTACAAGAGCGCTTTGAAATCGCAAATCGTATGCTTTCTCTGCCATTATCTCTTCACCTTCAAATGGTATCTAGGCTAAACAATTTTGGTTAGGAATGATGGAAAGAATAGATCTCCGCCTTTCAGAATATCTCAAGAATATCATGTCCATTTCGGGTACTCGAAACCGAAAATCATTGAAACAAGCAATTAAAAAAAGGAGCGCTCGCACAAATTAAGGGTGACTTATTTGAAATACGATTCTAGTGTTCAATGGTTGCTTTTTCGTAAAAGAAGTTATCACCTGTCCAGAATTGTACTGAACGTTTTTGTTTTTACATTATGCTTTTGATTTGTTGATGGTTAAGGAGTTGCAACCAAAGAAATGCGTTTTTTTTTTTTTTTGCGGGAGGTGGGGAGGAAGGGGGTTTGAACTTGCTATCATATCTACTTTTTCCAGTTGCCCTTCATGTGCATTCCATACAAAATTTCATGCTTTTCACACAAAGCATGAAAGTCTTTTTCAAACAGTAGCAAAAGATAGCATTGTTTCTAGTACAGTTACGACCCCCATATTTAACCGGGTTGCAAATTAAAAGGAGGACGAATTAAGAGGTTCTGTCAAACACCCGTCAATACAGAATCTGTTACTTCACACCTTGTTTTTCATGTACTCCTGGTAGTATACAACAAGAAAAAACAGAATACAATGTTTTGTATAATCTTTCTTTTCTTATAGACCAGAAAATGTGGACGGCGTTTCTTCGGTTATGAAAACCACCGTCATCAACACGAGCAAAGAAATTAACGCTTTTAGTGACTTTCCCCCACCGAAACACTTTCCAAATTACATGCACAATTCCTGGCTGCTGCAATACCTTCAGTTGTATGCTGAAAAATTTGACCTGGTGCGTCACATCCGGTTTAACAGCAGCGTTATTCAAGTGAGCAAAGCAAAAGACCACAAATCCACTGGCAGATGGGATGTACAAGTTAAGAGCCAGGTAAGAGTTCACAAATCTTTCGTAAAAAAATCTAGAAATTTCTTATTCAGATAAGAGTTTGGAAACCCTGTGTGAAAATTCTAGAAATGTCCTAATCAGGTAAGGGATGGTAAACCGGCACAAGGTCACCTCCCGCACATAATTTAAAATTATGAAAAATTAAATAATTACCTTAAATTTGTACGGAAGGCATTGTTTCCAAGTCGCAGAAAACCGTTTAAGAGACTATTAGGCCTTGAAGTCGCAGAAAAAAGTTAATATCGTTAATAGGTCTACTCTCTTTATACACATTCGCACATATTTGCAGGGCTTTTCTTCACTGGTGCACGTTGTTGTATGTCAAGTAACAAACGTATACGCTTTGACTGAGAGTTACGTAGAACAACGTTGTGAAGTGTGAAAACTTCCTTCATCCCCTACTTAATCGCGTAAAAGAAGATTTTTGGTCACAAAATACTTTTTTTTTTTTTAAACTGTACTATATATAGGAATGTAGATCCGTTAATGGAATTTTCTAAGGACAGGCAGCATTCGTATACGCTACGGAAAACAGGACGAAATTAGAACAAGACTAGTCTTGCTGTAAAGAAACTGAAAGAGCAGTTTTTTTTTTTGCATATGTTTATTTAGAAGGTTATAATTATCGCTTTGTTTATTAATTTATTAATTATTTTGCATTTTAATAGCGTATTATGGAACAGAAAATTCTTTCTTCAAGGTAGACTTTTATACTTGTGTGCATACACACGTTTTAATTTATTCGTACTTACGTTGACTTTGTCTGCGTATAAATTTGTGTTTTAATGTGCATAAGAATTATTCATTAATTTGGTTACAAAAAATGTATATGGTGTTTGTGTCCCCTCACGTGGCCGCGCAGGAAAGCTCTCTCCACCCCCCCCCCCCCCCACCCCGCCGTACGTGCAGTGACAGGTGGGCTTCCCTACGCGGCCTCGCGAGCGAACACAAACACGTATTGCGGAGCTACAAATTGACCTTTCGTTAAGTTTTAACACATTTTTGCGCTCTAAAACCAACTGTCTGTGAATTAGAAAGTTGTGGAGCCAGGTATACTAGTACCTTCCCAAAACAAAACTTGTTAAGGATTCCCACCAAGCTTTTCGTTGTTTGAAGTCGTGATATCGCATGCCAAGTTCTTTTGCCAAGGTAGTCCCACCGAGTAATAGAAGTTCAAATGAAAAATACGAAAATTGCATACTGACAATTTTTAAAGTATTTCTTTTAACGATGGAAGTCTTGGCCAGTAGGTTTTATTTGGTGAAAAAACTTGGCATTTCATATCGTGACGTTAAAAGAAAAAAAAAACGCTTATTGATAATCGTTAACAAGTTTTGTTTTGGGGAGATATCACATTTTTTATGTATTGTTTTTGCTCGCGAAAAGTGCCCAATTTGGCATTTGATATCACGATTTCAAAAGAAAAAAGCTTGGTGGAAATCCTTAAGTTTTGTTTTATGAAATACGAACAAGTGTTTTCTGCTCTGCATTTTTTATTCGTATCTGCAGTTGCAGTGATTCATCCACACAGATAGGTAGATTTATAGGCTATCTGAAAATGAAATCCCTGCTGATTCTTTTGTGCGTGGTTTTAAGACGTTAGTTGTCTTCGTTTCGGTGTAATAACCACTGTGAAATTCTGAACTGACTGACGTTATTATTTTATAACTTTACAAAAACTACGGAAGTGCCCATGTGCCCATTTCAACGTTACGCGCACCGTTTTGGTCTTCTGTACAGCCGTACCGGCTGAGAAGACTATTGCAACGACTTTGTCCGTCCGTCCGTCCGTCGCTTTTTTCAACTTCGCAACGGTACCAGAAATTGACGACCACTGTTTACAACGTTCGATTCAGTGTCAAAAGTTAGTTAAATAACACGGCAAATTAAAACATCGTTGCTTCCTTATAGCTAATAGACTTCTTCGACGTAACTAAATTAAATAATAACATTTCATCGTCGAAATCCTAAATATTTGTGTTAACGCAGCCCTAAAAACAAAAACATCTTAGCTTCGTTTAAAAGAGTCTTGTCGCATTGTTGCATGAATGAATAGGCTTACGATCGAACCAAATTTTCCATTAGGCCTATCTGCTACTTACGAAACCAAAACTGCCGTTAAAAAAATTAGGCCTAAAAACTGAAAATTAGATCTAAAATCACGTTACCATGGCAACGTCAATAGTTGTTACGAGTCGCTGCTGCAGCGTTTCACCTGTCCCGTCCTTACTACCACTGATTTAGATTAGGCTACGTTGCGCATTACGTTGCATTCTGTTCGCGGAGGCATACCGTGATGCAAAAATGAATAGGCTTACTGTATGCAATCCAAATATCTCCGTTAGTTGCTACTTACGAAATTAAAGTTGTAAATTAGGCCTAAACGCTGACAATTATGCCTAAAACGTAAAATAAGCTTAAAAGCTAACACATTTGTTACGGACAATTCTGATGGTTACTGTTTTTCGATTATATAATAGAGATAGCTGTTGTAGTGCATGATAGAGGTGTGCGCCTCAACATTGGAAGTGGACGAACTGTACAGAAGACCAATGCGACTAGATAGTCGCTGTAGCCCCTTGTTTCAACAAGAAAACGTTAAACTGTGTCATTAATAGTGACTTTTTTGTTGTCAGACGAACAGTCCCCCAACGTTGTTATTTGTCCACAAATTCCTAAATTGCCCTATTTGTCGTAAACTGCCATAACTGCAAAAGACACAAGTGTCTAGTGGTTGCCATGCTCGTATATATTTTATCTGGAGAGGACGGACGTTAATCTCCTCCGGGGTTCACCACAGTAACAATCCCCATTTCAGACATCATGGAAGCCGCGACTGTGTTAACATCTCATTACCTTCCAGATATGTCTGCCCACGCGGACGGACTGTACCGCATTGGTCCCTCATGGCCGTCAAGTGAGTACTCTAATCCCCTTAAGCAATGCGATCCTCCCGTCCACCGTTATCCGACTCTTGATCGTTTGCAAAGATTTTTTCTTTTGGAGCCGGCACGGTACACAAGGTGGCTCTATCAAATGGCGCCCACCGCCTTAGACGAGGTCTGTGGAATGCTTGAAATTCTGGTAATAGATATTCTCATGGCACATAGAAACACCAAAATATCAGTGTTACTTGGTTGATTTTGGTTTCTATTGCCTTAATGAAAATAAACTTTACCTATATCCCACCCTCCTCCCCTCTGTGTCGCCACTGGAGCACTTAGAGGAATATGAGTTTCGCTGTTGGCTAATTTCCAATTTTTCTTAATATTATTTCCAGCAATTTATTTCTAATTATTTCCCCTTTCTTGAGCCTTGTGAGTGTATGATTTGTCTTCCCTCTCCATTGTCTATGGCCGAGTGAATTTCGGTTGGATGGAGACCTGGTCACGGCTGTGACCTTAATAACGGGTTCAGTGACTTATCTTTATGCCAGTGGAGGATGTGGCCATAGCGATTAAGGTGCTATGCGAGGTATCTGGGGGCGAACTGGGTAGCCGGTTCGAATCCGGGTCATGCCACTCTGACGAACCGTAAGTGCATAAAGGTGGCTTACTGAACTACGTTATTTCTTGTGTATGATTTTCGCTGTTGGCTAATTTCCAATTTTCCTTAATATTATTTCCAGCGATTTATGTCTATTTATTAATGAAAATATACATTACCTATTTCCCACCCTCCTCCCCTCTGTGTCGCCACTGGAGCACTTACAAGAATAAAAGATGAAGCAACATTCACCACCAACGCTTACATAAATGGAGGCTGCGCAGCTACCTGCGCAGTGGGTAGCGGTGTCGGGACAGCTTACGAACTTTAATCTCTAGAATGCACAGCATAAGCGGAAGGATGCTAGAACTTCAGGTAATGAATATTTTCATTAAGGCAATAGAAACCCAAACCCTCTACATTTTTGTACTATCAGTTTTTTACGGTTTTAGAGCGATCTCTTAATCCCTCTGCTTCCTGTTCCAAGATTTTACCCACACTGTTAAAATTGTCCGTATTTCCACCATAGAACGTCCATAAATATTTACGGAACATGCCAGTAAATACATTTTACGGAATAAAGCTGCGTAATTAGCCTGACTCAACTCATCTTTACTGAATGCTCCGTAAATTTACTGAATATGCACGTTATATAAATGGATTATCCGTTTTTGGTATGATCGAAAAACAGCATATGTGAAGTTTACGGGAAACAAAATCCGTAAAATAAATATGATATTCCGTAATGTTTCATTTACGGACAATTCTCTATTTTTGAACATGCTGTTCCTGCCTTTAGAGCCGTATATACAGTTTTTTCCTGTATTATTTAGTAAATGTATGGAAGTTATCCTGGTTTAGCTCCGTAAACGTATAGTACCTTAAAAAAACGGAACTTTAACAGTTTCTCAAGATACGGAACGTCCGTTAAATTACATTCATTTTCCTGTTAGCAGTGTTACCATAGACTGTTACCGTAAAAAGAAAGGATTTTTTTTTTACAGTGCAGTTGGTTCTGCTTTGGTCTCTTTCATTATTAAGTTCTCAGGAAACCCTGACTAAGCTCGCAGCCTGCTTTTGGAGATTTTGTTTTATCGCATATTTTACAGTGACTTACTTTCTACTTGGTGACTACACAATCAAACTGTGCCGACAGCCTCAAGTGTTGAATGGCAACGATGCATGTTCTCACCACAAACTGCCTGCCACTGGAGCAGAGCTAGTGAACCCCTTAGCAAACAGAGCAACACAAACCCCTTGCTCATAACGACTTGAAAATGAAAGATGATTTGTGGAAACAGTTGCTCAAGCTTTCACACATTCGTGTAACGATTCTGTTTTGATTTTTGCGTTCAAATGCAGGGTCTCCTTCCATCATGAACCACAAAACGCATGCCCGTACATGCCTAACAACGAAACCCCACATTTTATCACATCGAAACAGCGTTCAAAAACACCACCACGAGACTCGGGAGTTATTTGCACACGTGGATGTGGGTTTACCAGGGATTTAATTAGCGATCTCCTTTCACAAATTAGTTTTAATCCCTGTGCCTGTGTAATATTTTCCCTTGTTGTCGTAGTACAACAAAATGAACTTATCTGTTTCGTAGACTGCTTGTACTGTTCGGACAACTTCGGCACCATGTTGATGTGATGTATTTGAGCAGTATGATAGGACAATTTTTGGCGGTTAGCGAAGTGGAGTAACGAAAGTCAAGCTTATCCAGACATGAACGGAGCGAAGACCAAGAATTTGGGCTGTTGGGCTATTTTTATGGCACTTCTGCCGGTACGTTGATAGGACTGTTCGCCAGACGCTGTCAAAATGGGTATTTATTATCAGTGTCTTCTGAATTTCAAGATACATTGAGATCCACGTAAAGTAAGTGGGGAGGGGGTTTAAACATATCCTGTGTCATTGTCCTGTAAGTTGCATTAAGGTGCGGGTCTGATGCTTTGACATGACTTTGCCAGTACTGGGTAGATTTTTAAAACTGTAGGCCTACAAACCCAGTGTCACCATTTAACCTTTTGTAACACCACACAAGCTTAATATTTCGCCGCCAATTTTCTGTTTTAAGTTTAAGTTTTTAAAGTACACCATTTTTAACCGTGGTTAGCCTTTAACGGTGTTTTGGAAACTAGGTAATTTCTACTGCTAGGTTGGGTAAGACAAGCAGATGCTACTTTCTTATTCTGTTTGTTGTCGTGTCCCACTTTCAATCGAACCAATGGGTACTTTTTAATTACAGAAAATGTGCATTTCTCTTTACAATTACTCATTAAAAATATCGTGTAAACTAAATAATTATACATGTAATCTGATTTCAGACTGGTGATGTAGTAAACGAAACTTTTGATGCTGTTCTCGTATGTATTGGTCATCACGTGTACCCCAACGAACCCAAATTCCCGGGTTTAGACAAGTTTAAGGGGAACGTTGTCCACACCCACGACTTAAAGTCTGGAAGTGGCTTCGAAGACCTGAATGCCCTCGTGATTGGCATTGGAAATTCAGGAGCTGATGCTGCAGTCGAACTCAGCAGAGTAGCCAAACAGGTATGCGTTTAATATTTTATCCCATCCCCATTCCCTTCAGGATTAAATTGTTACCCTGCATTATTTTTAAATTTATTGCACCGGTTTGAGGCTACTTACAAAAGGCCTTTGCCATCAGTAGATGTTCTACAGGCCTTACTGCCTCTTTCGCATCGTCAGACGACTTTGGCAACGCACCACCAAGAGGAAGGAAAAATAACTAAGTCCTCATACCACAAACTTTGGGACGGGTCCCTGGACACCCTGAACAACATGAGCAAGGGCAGCTGGGTGGTCAGAATGGTTGGCTGCTGGTCAATTGACACCGGATAGAATCTCTTGACTAAGCTTCGTATGGGTCCTTGTAGTTTAAAAGTCGTTTAAAGATGAGAAGAAGCTTTATTTTGATAGGCATGACTTCTTCACATCATCCGGTGACATTGGCAGTGCACCACCAAGAAGAAGGTAATATAATAAAAGTCCCAATGTGTACTGCAAACTTTGTGAGGGTTCCCCGGCGACCCTGAACAGTCTGAGAGAGCACAGCCGAGTGGTTAGATACTGGTCAAATAGACAACACCGGTTCGAATCCTACGACCGGCCAAGCTACGTTGAGTGCCTCTGTAGTCTAAGAGTCGTTGAAAGATGCGAAAGAGATCCCTACTGTAGTGAGCTACCTTTTAATCAGGCATAACTCTTTCACATCATCAGACGATATTGGCAGCGCACCACCAAGAAGAATGAATTATAATAACTTCAATCCCATAATGTAACGCGAACTTTGTGAGGGGTCCCGGGGACCCCGAAGTATGGGAGCGAGCACAGCCGAGTGATCAGAATGGTCGGCTACTGGTCAAATGGACGCCGGATCGAATCCCACGACTGACCAAGCTACAAATGGAACCTAAAAATAGTCTAAAAGTCGTTTAATGATGTGAAAGGTTATCAAACCTATCTAACAACATGTGGATACAACGAGCTTGTAAAGAATATGATGGAAGACTGATGAAAGAGTTTTGAATGAAATTGAGAGACGTTGCTGGGGTAGGGGTGAGTGGAATTTCTGTGATTTTTCGTAGCTTTGAAGCATTGTACTTTTAGACAAAATATAGGGAACTGTTTTCCTTTATTAGGTTGACCATCAGTAGTTTCAACATGTTTTTTAATTAACAATACCCAAACGTGAATAATTTATCCCTTCCATCCAATAGGTATATCTGAGCACTCGCAGAGGATCTTGGGTGCTTGGTAAATCGGATGCCAATGGAATTCCTGCAGACTTGGGAACGTTGACACGAGCAAATTCAATGATATTCTTGGATATTGTTTCCTGGAATGTGACCAACAGTCTTTTGGAATTAAAGGTTAGTGCTAAAAAAGAACCAATTTTTTAAATTTTGTACCAATGATTCCGATGACTGTTACTCCTGCTTTTTCTGCATTGGTACAAAACACTGCAGTGCAGCTCGATCCTAAATGACTTGTTTTGTGCAAATAATACAAACAGTGACGTCAAGTGGGAATACATCATTTCAAGTTTTCAGTTATTTTAGATCAAATAAATTATGTTCGTATATTTTATTTGGTCATTTCTTTGTTATATACACAAATTTGTTTGGCATGCTAAACATTCGTACTGGTTTACTAATCTTCTAAGAAAAATGACATCCTCAATTTTTCAAATGGCCGCATCACATTGGGGTGCATGTTGTAACATCACGTCTAATAGTTTCTTTTGAATCTTGTTGGTGCTGTTTGGCCATGTGCAGTTTTGGCATAAACGCCCATGATGACTAATAATAAAGGTTGTGATTGTCAACTCCTCAGGGCATTTAAAAGTTGTCACTGGTTTTATGACTTCAATTTAAACTCAGTTTAAACACTGGGTGAAAGCCCGAGCTTGGCATCGACTCAGTCGCGACTTCACCCCGAACTTCACACTGAACCCCGACTAGACATAACATTTTCAAGCCCTGATGAAACTCGGTTCTCGAGACACCAACTCGTTCTTCGAGACACCAACTCGTTCTTCCCGTGCTCAATGTTTAATGCAATGCTTTGATTCCGCCAGTACTTACACTACAGACAATATGTTGATAGAGAGAAACAAGGAGCTGGAGACAAAAGTAGCATACACCTTTCAAGATCAGGTGTGAAAGGTCTGTTGTTTGGTTTTTTCACAACAAAACTGTAGTTTTCCCTGCATGCATAAGTCTGTGCTCAAACCCCAAACAGCGTTCAGGATCCAATGTGGAAGGGGTATTGACGGCACTAACCATGAAAGAATTATGTTGGCGTATACCCGTTTCGCCGAATTCCGTTTTGCTGAATCCAGTTTCATCGAATTTTAATCAGTGTCTTAATTGTCAGCGAAAGGGGAATTTCCGTTTTGCTGAATCCCGTTAAGCTGAACCATTTTTTCCCAAACTGCTGATTCGTTTTCACTGCCACGCTCATTGCGGTTAAACATACAACATTAGAAACTGCGACTAGTCACAAATTCTTTTCAAGGGGGAATGCTTCTCTAACTTCGCTAATTTTAAATTTTTGAAGAATATTTTGATTCGATGAAACGAGATGTGGCGAAACGGGAATTCCCATCCGGGAAATTTTTAGCAGATTTCAATTTTCAGCGAAATAGGGAAAATGTGTGGCGATACGGGATTCTACAAAACAGGTAACCACCGTTAATGTTATCCCTGTTGGAGCTTACTGGCGGCCATCATATCAATGGCTCCGTAGGATTAGAATTTTTGGCTATTTGGCGTTTGGCCTTTAAGTAACCCCCAACCACTCGTTGATAACTTAACAGTAGCCCCCACATTTGACTTAATGTTAATGCATTTCCATGTTGGACATTTTTTTAGTAGTCAGTAGTGTGCTAGTAGGTTATTAAAATCAACGGCATTTAATCCTTTCAAACTAGTAGCTCAACACGGAAACAAGCATGTTCTTTACTTGTTGAAACTAAAATGCTGAAACTTTGTAGTCATAAATTCCGAATGTCTGCTAATAATAAGGCATTGCAATTCATCGCGTCTCTCATCCTTGTGGGCATTCACATTTTTCATTGCCTTACAAAAGAAGAATGAAAAGATAAAAATTTAAATTCTGTACCTTAATGTTTATTTTCAGGCAAGTCAGCGATTTGATCATTCCCTCTATGGTTTAAAGCCAAAGCATCGCATACTCGAACAGCATCCAACGCTCAATGATGACCTGCCCAATCGCATTTTAGCTGGCACTGTCCAAATCAAGGAGGACATTGATCATTTCACTGAACATGGCGTATGTTTCAAAGGGGACAAGACAATCTACGATCTGGATCTTGTTGTTTTGGCCACGGGTTACAAAATAACGTTTCCATTTCTGGCAAGTGATATCGTATCAACAGAAAACAACGAAGTTTCCTTGTACAAATATATGTTCCCTCCAACTGAGGGCCCATCTACTCTTGCAATCATTGGACTGATTCAGCCAAGAGGATCCATTCTGCCAATCTCTGAAATTCAGTGTCGTTGGGCTACAGCTGTGTTCACGGTAATTATTAATGCCCCTTCATTTTAAAGATCACACAAACATTATAGTGATGTAAATGTTTGATTTACTTGAGTGTAAGTTTTTTTTTTGTCTCAGGTTATCTGAAATGTTTGATTCTTGATTCTTGCTGTTGATTTTAACTGGACATTTTTTTCTGAGAAAATAATTGAAAGTCTGATGTTGGTTTGGTTTGGAGATGAGATTTGTTCTTTCAAAAGTATATTTGTTTAGTAGTTTTTTTGTAAAGCAGCCCTCTGAAACTTAGATGAGAACAATGGAACGCATGTTCACCTTTATCATCCGTGCCTGTTTACTATTCTGATTGAAGTTAAAATGCACTTGTAAATACGATCAATGTGTAAAACCTAAAAAGTGCACATTATATATAAAACGTGCC
>JAHWFP010266344.1:0-12762 GCA_023313725.1 Lithobius niger | reverse complement strand
GAGGCGAAACACGCCATTTCTGCCTCAGTCGGCCTTGGCTTGCAGTATCCATCTCGTGGAACGCTGTTGAAAGCGGAGGCCGCGTTCCTGGATTAATCGTTACCGGAGTGGTATTTTTCGACATCCCGGCTATCTATTAGGTTAAAACCTAAATAACGTATTTTTCACGTGTGTTGCCCGAGAAAGTAGTTACGATCAGTCGTTCCCAATTTGACGGCATGGGGGTCACGACAATGACGTAAAACACTTTAAACTCCTTAAAAACTCAAAATACAAGCGAGAAAAAATATGGATACTGGTCGTGGCAATTTCAATGTGGCAGTATACCCTCAATACGCATCTTATACAATATTTGGAACACAGGGAAGCCAACTAAAAGCAAATACGATACGAACCTTTTTAAACAGGACCAAATGGTCTCAAGAAGGTTTAAATAAATCCGGATGCAAATCTATTTACGTTGCCTTTTGGACTTAAATGTAAGACTACCTGAGCGGGGAATTGAACTCACGACCTTTGAAACCAAAGAACCTCGGCATTTGGTCAAAGGTCGTGGGTTCAATTCCCCGATTAGGAAGTCTTACATTTAAGTCCAAAAGGCAACGTAAATAGGTTTGCATCCGTATTAATTTAACATTTTTAAAGTTAGACGTTTACTGGCACATTTCTGTTGGCCAACAGTGGACATTGAAGGGTTGTTTTCCACGTCATAGCTGATATCTCATTATTAAGTCCTGGAAGAAATTTCATTTTTACTCCCTCCCTCCTCCCTCTACCCTATATTTGGTCTGCGTTATTGTGGTGATGGTAAAGAGTAATATTTCGACAAGGCGGCCTAAATATTTTGACAGCTTTATATACTTTAGTTGTGTGTTGGAGGCAAATAAACACGTTTCTCTCGCACCCACCCTCTCTCTCGAAAATAATAGCAGAATCCATTATGGACTCCGTTTCTGAGAAGCTTTCCCCTCCTCAATCCAATCCTTTCGGTCCATTTCTCGAAGAAAAAAGCCATAGTACGAGTTGATTGTAGTACTTGCTTGCCTTCACTCTGTTCGTATTTCCAACAGAGAAAACCATTTCCTAAGAAATGCGACGATCGTCAAGCGAAATGGGAGCAGTTACTAAACGAAGAAAAGACTGTTCGAACGCTCGTGTTGCGGCCATTTCGACTTTAAAGACTCAAAAGAAGAAAGAGAGGAGAAACAACGACTGTGCTAGTTTTGTAGGGCGCTGCTGTCTCATTTTGGGACCAATCAACTTCAGGTGATGATTGGAGAGAGAGAGAGAGATCTTACTGGGATGAAAAAACATCTCAGTCTGTTTCATGGTGAACCATAAATTTCCTAACAGGCCCGAGAATTTGGAACAATAGAATTGGCCAAACGTTAAAGAAAATGCAGTGGCTCCTTCCACGTTCACCGTGGCTATCTTCCTTTCACGTCTCGTGGCTGATTGGTCGCGAGCTTTGGGGCGGAGCTTAACGTGTGACCTGATCAAACAACATACAAAATTCCATCTTACAAAATTGAGCAAGAACTTGGACGTGAATGGTCTATATTCTTGTCCAAACAAATTTCTAAAAACACGGACGTGACTAATATTTTCAAGTCTAAACTTAAACTGAGCAAAAAACTGAACGTGAATGGCCAACATTCCTGTCCAAAAAAATTATTAACGTGGACGTGGGTCTAATATTTTCACGTCTAAATTTAAATTTAGACGTGGTGAATGGTCTATATTACTGTCCACACTAATTGTAATACTGAAAACACGGACATGGCTCCACGTCTAAAATTTAAACTAAATTTCCGTGAGTTGATTGATAAAAGCCTACGAGTCATTTTTATGGGGGGGGGGGGGGGGGCCCTTGACCGCCAAATTTTCGACGAATCCTCACCCCTCCCCCGTCATTTTTTACAAAAAAATATATTGACTTTCACTTTCCCATCAATATCCAACAATAATCTTCCCCCTCCCCCTCAACATGCACAGAAATAATTATTTTGTTAATAATTTTTATCATTTGTACAAGAATAACTGAACGAAAAAAAACGGCTTCGCAGTTTAGAAAAAAAGCATTAGAGCTCGTATCCCCATACTCACAGCTGTGAAGGTACATGAATAAAAACGGATTAGAGTTCACTCGAACGCAACGAACTAGGAAACAATGACTGTTTTTACTCAATGGTTATGTCAGAAAGTGAACGCTGTTTGTGTTTGAAATGTTTAATGTTTATGTGCGTGCATGCGCGTGTGAATGTTTCTGTGCGCTTAATTTATGTGTTATACAGACTTTTTTTTTATCTTTGTGTTTGTTGTTTTATATTTCAAGTCTGTTTCGTGTCAGTGGCTGCATGTGTATTTTGTGTGCATTTATCATTTGCAAAACAAGCAGATGCCTAGTTAGGCAGTTTTTTTTTTGCCTGTGTTTGATGGTTTCTGTTTTAGATCTATAGTTCATGTGAATAATTAATTACATGTTCATTTTCTGTATGTATTTTTAATCTTTCAATTTTGTAGGGGTTTGCTGTTTATGGTGTCTATTTTGTATGTGTTTTGTTGGTTTAGGTTTTCATTCAGTTTCATGTGCGTGTGTATGTTGTATTTGTTGTGTGCATTTTTTTGTGTGAAATATCCAACCATTTTGTTTGTTTGATTAGTGATGACATATGCGCGTGTGCATGGCGGCTGGCATGTCACAATCCTTGTTCCCTGGAATTGGAGTTCAATTGGAGTTCCCTGGAATCGGAGGTTTCCCGGATTGAATCCCCGGGTTGGCACCTCCCTTTACCAGATATTTCTTCTTCTCTAAAAGTTTGGTAATGTTCAAAATTGAGCCGGTTCAGCCATACAAGCATTAAGTTGCTTCGGCTGACTTAAGGCTCAAAGAAATTTTTAATAAAAAAAAATTATAGTTCGTTGCGTTCGAGTGAACTCTAATTCGTTTTTATTCAAGTACTTTCACAGCTGTGAGTATGGGGATACGAGCTCTATTGCTTTTTTTCTAAATGGCGAAGCCGTTTTTTGTTCAGTTAATTTATTGGCTTTTTTCGCTTCCTTTTTTTGTAATTATACGGTCTGATCTATCTTGTGTACGGTATTTCCACTGTCCATCCAATTTTGTTTGTGAAAAAACGGAAAATTAGATATGCGTATTTACGTTCACTTGTTCAGGTTCCACCCAAAATTTGAGCCATTGTATTATTTGATGGCACTACACTAGCGTGTGTTTAGATTTAGCATGTGCCATGTCGCTGGGTGGTTGGCTCTTCCATTGTTGCAGACAGATGCAGTATCGTGCTAAAAAATTGCGGAAACAATTCAACTGGCTTCCCGAAGCCCGTATTGAAGAACTAAATAAGTCATTTAGTCATGCCGGCCGTCTGAGGCCTCAAAATTTAAGACTTCACACCTTATTAGTTTAAAACTTGAAGATTTAAGCGATAACCAAGACTATTTCATTTTGGTTCTCCACCGAACTTAGGCTGACAATGCTGACTGAACAAGATACAACGACAATGTTACTTCCCCCGCGCCCAAGCATCGTTGTGTCTTGTTCGAGAGAGCTCTAATCTGAACTTATGCGCCTCGGCTCTTTATTACACCATTGTAACATTTTGACATTGTTAGCCGCGCCACCTCCGCCTCCGCTGATACCCCCCCCCCCCCCCCCCGCCTGCCGGCTGTGCTAATGCAGACCTTTCACGTCCAAACTCTTTCTCATTAAATCAACACATGAGAATAATACTCGTGTCCGCGTTCATAGTAGTTTTCTATAGGAATATAGACCATTTACGTCCAATTTCTTACTCAATTTTATAAGCTGCAACGTTTGTTGTTTGGACGGGAAAAGTTTATAGTCCGGTCGCGCGTTAAGCTCCATCCCCAAAGCTCGCGAGATGTGAGCCAATCAGCCACGAGATGTGAAAGGAAGAGTGTCACGGTGGACGTGGAAGGAGCCACTGCCTAAAGAAAATGCAGGGTGTAACTTTAGTACGACGCTAGTGGCTTACATGTCATTTTCTTGTATCTGTTCCTTTAGCGTATTAAGTGTTTTATGGGCTACGTTCGTATTTTATATGCTTAAAATACATTTAACGACTCGAGCGCTCGAAAACGGCTCGCATCTCCAAATTCAAGCTGCAATCCACCATATCGTGTTTCCGTCCCATCCGTTACGAGAGTTGCTTCGATTATTTTTTTTTTTTTTTGTGTGTTCCCAGAATGCCACGCTCCTTTCGATTTGCACGCGATCTTCCTAATTTGGAGAGAACGGCCTTTAGCCATGAATATTTTAAGCCTTCTTGCTTGGGGGATGGCACGCACACTGTTCGTAGATGGAAGAGCTGCTACGCAAAGACAAAAAAATAAAAATAAATGATAAAGTACGGCCGACTCGACGTGATAAAAGACAAACGAAACCGAAAGTTATTGCACATTTGTCAAATATGGCGCTCGCGAAAACAGATGTCAGAAAGAGCAGCGCCGTTGTAACAAAATACCGTGTCAACCAAGATGTAATAAAAATGTTGAGTTTATTTATCGCTGGAAAAGAAAAAAATTAATCGTTTCACGGACGACGCCCAAACTTTCCCCTGAGTCGCACGTGCCACAAAATAAAATTAGAAGGGAAAAAAAAGGTTATATCCTTGTACCCAATGAGAAAAAAAAGTAGGTGAGGTTTTTTTTTTAATTATCGATCGATCATGCATGCAACAGAGAACTGTAAACAGTGTTATGGTATTGCACGGGATATCGTGTAAGACTTTCGTATATGTTATGAGGCTTGGCAATAAAAATTCGACGCGTGGTCCGCTTGTAAACCTCCGATTCTGCCACCAGCCGCGCTGCAAACACGCCAAAAAAGAACTGCTATAACATGCTGACTGAACTGTGAAAGGTACTCGTAACGCGTGATACGTGGATTTTAAACTTAAAACACTGCATTGACAGTAAATTATTAACGTTTAAAGGTACATGCACCCGTGTCGGATTTCCTGTATGCTCAGTTTTGCGATATTAGTTCAAACATATGTAAATGTTACCAACGCAGTCATTTTCTTGTTTACTTTCTTTCGTGCGAGATGATTTTGCGACATTCACTCTATAACCTGTGCAAATGTTGCAAACGCTGTCCTCAATGGGTTGCATGATATGACATACCGGAAGGATTTATGTACCTTTAAAAACAATGGCTTGATGCTGCGTAACCTCTTGTCCACTCGACATCAAAACAAAGACTCCGGAGTTTAATTTCATGAATTTCAAGCAGACGAAGTACCAAGGTACTACGTGTGTATTGTACTGTATATTGTACTGCATATTCATTCTCATTAAAAATGTGTTAATCGATCGTTGGACGTAGCAATAGATCGACGGAAGACTTCAAGGATAGTCACAGTTACCGTAAAATAATGTTGGGTTACTGCTGAAACACCGGGAAATCTAATAATGAGAAGATTACCACGTTCTTGTGCGTCCCGCTAACACTAATCAGTCCTATGATCTGGTGTAGTTCGAGCTTTCAGCGCGCCTCGCGGCATTTTTTGTCGTTGTTGGACGACGTGGTTCGCATGCTACGTGAAACCGAGCGTTAAGCCTTTACGCATATAAGGAAGCAGTGATCGTGGCAGTTAGCAGATATTCCGCAAGCTCTCCTTACATGCGTTATTTCGTTCTTAGTTAAAAAGACTTCGTTTTATTTACGAGACCAATTTTTTTTTTGTCTTAAAACGTCTTTTGTGTTGAGTATTATTTCTAAGACGGATCTTTTGTTTTCTATTCCTTTATTGTTTTCCAAAATGCGGCACAACTTTCCTTTAGGTACACTTCCCCTTTCACGTTTCTGTTTGTTATCTCTGTTACTACTTCCTTTCATTTTTAATTTAAAATTTTCGTTGATAAGAAATGTCTCGCCAAACTTCCGTTTCCCGATTCTCAGTTTCCCAAATCCTATTATTCTCAAATTCCTGTTTCTTGTTTCCTCTTCTCCGTTGATGACGTTTTCAGTTTTTTTTTCCGTTTTTCCAACATCATAGCTATCAATTTCCCGTTTTCCAACTCGTAGCAGTCAAACCTCTTTCCCCCTCCCCGCCCCGAAACCCTCCCCAAATTGCTCGATGCTCGGAGATTTGCAACTTCACCTTAATTCGCTATTGCTCGTGCCGAATTCCGACGTATCCAGAGGCTGTGCGCTTGATTGCGCAAGAGCCAATCGTTGCAAACACAAAAGAACCATCGCACGACTGACGTCATTAAGACCGTAATACCATTAAGGTTGACTAGTTGAACGGGTGGTGTCGGATGCACGGTTTGAAACACTGGTACGGTGTTGTAGGTCATGTGTACGTCCATGTTCGACCGAATTAAGTTTTTTTTCAAATTGTTGCGTACACTGGCTAACAAACGCTGATTTTCGTTAGCTTCGCTCAATCAGCGCGCATCCTGTGACTAAACTCCCCCCTTCCACCACGCTAATGATTCCCCCCTCCCCCGTTCTAATGATCACTTCTATTATATTCTTCCATGTTCATGTTCAGGGAAATAAAGAAAGGAGAGTATACATTCAGGCGGGTGTACATTAGGCATAGTTGACTGGGCCGAGTAATGTGCGAATAATGTGCTGAGTAATGTGGAGGAAACAGTGACGGCGCTACGGGGGGAGGGGGGCCCTAGATTTAAGTTATGCCCCCCTGGGTGCCCCCTAATTCGCACAAATCACAAACTAAAACGGTATTCTTGCCAACAGTTTAAAAAATACAGTAACGAGCTTGTAGGATTTTCTTGTTATTCATTAGTTTAAACTGCAAATTAATTATGCCCCCCCCTCCCCACCCATGGCCCCATCCCTTTACACAACACAGTTTCCTCGACGTAGGCCTATTCGTGCAGGCATTTTTTTGATGAGTAAACTGATTGATAAAACTTCGAATTACTGTTATTTACTAGAAAGCCGTTGATAATGTGTGCCCCCCCCCCCCTTGAAAATTATTCCTGGTGCCGCTACTGGGAGGAAATATCAGCACGTCATGTGACCCAAATCACTCCCTAACCCTTCGGCTAACAATCCCCCCCCCCCCCTCCTTTCTAATAATCATTTCTATTTTACAGGTATACAGCTAAAGTTGACAGGGTCGATTAATGTGCGAGTCAAGTTGACTTTCTACTCGCTCGTTACTCTCCCAATGTAAACATCTACTCAATTCGACCGTGCGAGCGTTCTTGACTCGCTACTTATATGCCCGTTGACTATCCACAGTGGGCGAGTCAGTGGACGAATTTCGTTTATAAGATGGCAGCACCCCCGGCTGGCGGCAAAGTGGGGAAGCTGCAACGTCGAAATTTGTATGGACCGACAGTACTCTGGATGAGTAAGAAACTAGTGTAGGTAGCAAAGCAACTCGCGTGCGAATACACTCGCTCCAGTGCCACGCACCCGTGCTCGGCCCAGTCAACTAGCATAATGTACATCCGCCTTTAAGGCGGATTTACATTATGCTAGTTGACTGGGCATTCATTTTCCTATTTTTTCCCCTCGTGACAAAGCCTTTTAACTTTTATACGGTTGCGTGGACAAGGGCTCTACTACAGTACCGTTCGGATCTGGGATGAAAAATAGCACATGCGACCAGATTGGACAATATGGCCGCCGAAATCGCCACTGAATCGGTTGATTTGTCTTGTTGTTGCTTTCTGTCAACCGAGGGCGACACCTTCAGTACTAAAGAATGCTGCCGCTCTTCCTTGAAACACTTTCTGGATAAACGAAAACGTCGCCATTTATTGAAGAGCTTTGTGCAGTCGAGAAATGTAATAGCTTTGCGACAAAATGGTCTATGGTTATATGTATGCGTAAGCTATTTTCCGGGTGATTACTGGGGTTAAGTTAGTAAATTGCTAAGCTTTTTGTCAGTTGCCGCTATTTGGCAGTAGCTGGCAGATCTCGCCGTACAAAAATTCACCGATGCGATTTGCTTGGCCAATTCCCGTACACCCCTCGAAGATATGAACACCCCTCGTGGCAGCCATTTGGTCTACCCCACTAAAATTGTTGTAGGTCGGGCCCGATAGTTTACTGGCCATGCGTGGATAGAGAAGGCATGACTACAGGAGGCCATAGCGGATGCTTGACAGACGTATTGTGGGCATAGCGAATGCTTCTTTTCTTTTCTAAGGAAGGAAGAATACGGAAGAAAACCTCAGCTACTTTGACAACGACAAACATCTTAGCCTTCCCATTAAGGACTGCCGGAAACTCACTGCCGGAATATACAAAAAATGAAACTCGAGGGGTTGCTAGTACCAGAGCGCCGGTGATGGGCGGGGGAACGAGTTCCCTCAGCCAACTATCCGTCTGCCCTTATATCCAGAATTTACGTGTCTGCTCTGGCCACGTCCGCGTTTGTCACCACACCAAGTATGCTGTTAGCAAGTAATATTGGTAAATCCTTAAAATAATTTTGCTTCTGGAAAACAAAAAGGAAGGAGAAAGACATAAGAAAAAAAAAGGAACGCCATCGTTATTTTTTTTTTTAATGCAGCCATGAAACATCAGTCTAAATCTGTAAAAGGTTATTTTTAAAGAAGTTTTTGATTTATCGATCGGGTTGAAAGATTTATAACATGTTGGAAAACGCGCATCAGCGGGGCGGAAAGGTCGGTGGAAAGGTTAGACATTGTGTGTGCGGCAAAAACGAACAAAATAAAATCAGGAAGAAAATTGAAAGAGTATAAGGATTATGAGGAAGTTTTAGAACATCTACGAACGTCGATGGATGACGTGAGATTGTGCTTTAGAAACGAATTAAAGCCATCTTAATAGAAGTACTGATTCAATCACATACCCGTGTAATGCTTTTGCCGGATCTAACAGCTAGAAAGATCACAGAAAAATCGCTTAAACGAGTAAAAGGATCCACCAGAGTGGTATTCTAAAAGCATCGTTGTAGAGCGGGGACCATTCCCGCTAATTTAATCCCATCGAGTAAGACTTAAATCCCCCCAAACCAAAACTGGTATTAAGCGAAGCCGCGAAACAACGATGGTTTTTGAATACCACTTTAGAAATTGGTGGATCCTTTTTGGAAACTTGGCGGGTAGTCTACCAGTTTGGGGTAAGATTTAAGTTTCACTCGATGGGATTAAATTAACGGATATAGGCCCCGCTCTACAACGATGGTTTTAGAATACCACTTTAGAAGTTGGTGGATTCTTTTGGTGAATTAAACGTTCTTGAT
Organism: Lithobius niger; assembly: GCA_023313725.1. Taxonomy (NCBI): domain Eukaryota; kingdom Metazoa; phylum Arthropoda; class Chilopoda; order Lithobiomorpha; family Lithobiidae; genus Lithobius; species Lithobius niger. The sequence goes on along the minus strand of JAHWFP010266344.1, from coordinate 3,523 downwards.
GGGGTGGGGATCAAGAACGGGGTTGCTGGTCTTATGGTATCAAATTAACGGAACCATACGCAGTTTGCTCAGGTTTGTCTGTTGTTTTGCAATGACGCTCAAAGTGCATGAACCAATTCGAATGAAATTCGGTAGGAATATTTTCAGAAATACACCTGTGCGACGTATTTATAAGTGTTATCCCAGTCGACAAAAATCCAAAATGTTGGCACAAAATACCATCCAAATGAAGGTATTTGGTTTATAACTTGTTTAGGCCTACGTTTTTATGAGAGTGAACACAAACTGGTTGAAACTCTTCAGAAATAAATGTTCTGCAAGTAAAGTCTTATAAAATCGGCATAAAGGCAACCCCTGAATATACTGTGATACGATACTGTGTCACAGAACTGCTAGCGTATAATGTTTTACGCTGAGAATTGCTTGCTAAGCACTGCCGTTAATTTATTTGTGGGTGATTCTCACAACCAGATTTCTTTAAATAAAAAAAAAGAAAGAAATCACGAGGTAATGGGTAAACGAAGCGAGCAGTCTCCATTAAAGACTGGCCTTGTGAGGCTACACAATACACTAGTATGAGAAAGAAAGATATGAAAACTGGGGCAGTTGTCTTTTATCATATCATATTATTTCATATCATATCATATCACATCCTTTGAGAGGCCAAACCATTCTTAACTTAGTCGCCTCTTATCAGTTTTTGGTTTTGTTTTAATTAAAAAAATTTTTTTGTAATTCAGTTTACAACACTCCTTTGTAATTCGAGTTAGTGACAAAAATTGAGCTTCGTGACGATTTCCTAGCAACCCAGAGTGAAGCGAGCAAAGCACATCCGAGTTGTTAGCGGCTTGATCTCCGAGCCAACAGAATGCGAGATCTAATCGTGTCACCGACGTTTGTAAAGGACTTTAGAAAAAATGGTTCCTCCCCTCAGAAGCAGCAGCCTTGAGGTAGCTCAAAAGTAGTTAGTTTTACGTATAAACCAGATATGCACTTTAATTTGGTCGTCAACACTGATATGGATTCTGTTTGTGAAGAGTGCTAATATGTAGGCCTCCTTGGCATTTTTTTAAAGCGTGAATTTTTTTTCTGAGTCTAGCAACCAGTACAAGACGCCGTACGTGCCCTCACCCCACAAGAGCTAATGCTGGCAAGTGGCATGTTAGCTACCGCAATAAAGAGTAACTAAAAAAAAATTGTACAAGAATTACAAATGTCAACTTATGCAACAAATGCAAAAAACGTAAAAAACAAAAAGTCCTTAAACAAGAAGGCAATACAAACACAAGCGGAACAACGGGGGGAAAAAAAGATACACTGTCCTTATAATGTGCAACTACTACTACAAAAAAAAAATAATAATAAAATAAATAAAATGCTACGAAAAACTAAAAAAAAAATAAAACATAACAAACTTAAATAATTAAAATGCTTAAAATATTCTTAAGCTTATACTTTAAATAGTACTGATATCCAGTAGCCACTGAAACATGCATTTCAGTAATTTCTTTTATGTAGTTGGGCATGTTTTTGTAAAATTTGTTTCCAAGGAAGTAGCTGCTAGTAGTTTTAGTCTTCTGTACAGCCGTACCGGCTGAGGAGACTATTGCAACGACTTTGTCCGTCCGTCCGTCGCTTTTTTCAAATTCGCAACGGTACCAGATAGAGACGACCACGGTTTACAACGTTAGATTCAGTGTGGGAAGTTATAGTTAAATAACATGGTAAATTAAAACATCGTTACTTTCTTATAGCTAATAGAATTCTTCGACGTAACTAAATTAAATAATAACGTTTGATCGTCGAATTGAAATTCTAAGATAACACGCAATAAAAACAAATGTGTTTTAGCTTCGTTTACAACAGTCTCGTCGCATTGTTGCATGAAACCGTCGAACCAAAAATAATCAAATTCTCCATTAGGCCTAGAAAAAATGAAATCTAGGCCTAAAATCATGTTACCACGGCAACGTCAAGTTGCTACGAGTCGCTGTTGGCTTCATCAACAGCGTCTCTCTCGCTACTTCCCTACCACCACTGATCTATATAGGCTACGTTGCGCGTTACGTTGTAACACTGTAATTGTGTGGCCGAAGGCGCACCGTGTTGAAAAATTGAATATGCTTACTATACAATCCAAACCTCCGTTAGCTGCACTGCTGGTTAAAATTAGGCCTAAAAACCTGAAAATTACGCCTGAAATGTAAATAGGCCTAAAAGCTAACACATTTTTAACCGGCAGTTGTCATGGTTATTGCTTTTAGATTAGTATAAGAGAGATAGCTGTTGGTGCGTGATAGAGGTTTGCACCTCAAGATTGCAAGTGAAGGAACTGTACAGAAGACCTGTGCGACTAGGCAGTTGCTGCAGTCGCTTGTTTCTTTAGTAACTTTAGGCTGAATGACAAAGCTATTAGATTCACTCCTCGTGTGGCAATTGGTGACAAAATTAGTTGCAGCAAGGGTAATGTGGTATATAACCCTCGGTTGTAGCATGTTTATTGATGCTAAAGAATTTAAAAGGACATACCTTCCCACTATTTTCGAGCATCCTGCCTGAAATAGCGTTTTGCGACATTTACATATAGGTTAGAGTGGTTGTGGCAATCCCGTTTCTTGAGAGGGAAAAAATAAGAAAATGAATGGCTGTGCAACATTTACAGACGACTGAACTAATGTTGCACAACTGAGCCACGCCGGAAAGCCAACCGGGAGGAATGTACCTGTAATTAAAACTCTGTAAACGCACAAATGCCGGAGGACTTGCAGGAAACCTGGCTGTTGAAAGAGTTGGAATGAATGATCACGCTGCTTTTTTGAAAGTCATTACTCTTAACAATTTTCTTTTGGAGCTTGATAACAGGATCAATAGCATTCACGTATAGGTTCCACCCCAGCACGTAATAGAGAATTGAAGGTATGTATGCATTCAAAGAAACATGCCTTTAATGAGAATCAGAACACGGCGTATAGACAAACTAAAACTTATTTCATTTTAAGCGAAACAATTTGGCGGCCTGCTTTCTTTAATTCCAAGTTTTCCACTTGGCCATGTGGGTCTCTGGCCACTTATGCGATCCATCTCAAGTTTGTAGGCTACTCGCACGTCGTCCACTCGCCTGGTCTTTCCATGCGGGCGCTAGTTGGCCATCAGACCACCAAAGGCTTTGGTCGGGAGTGTCTAGTTCTAGTTCTAGAGAGAGGTTGTCCGAATGCGCCGGGCGTGGTGAAGGGCTCTCTTGTTCTTCCTCTCCTCTCTCGACTTTCCTTCTGACGTGACGAGTCGACGGAAGCGACGGAAATGCCACCGATCGATTTGTAGCCACGTCGTGTTTCTGATCTTATCCGAAATTACGACTTGACGATCGATTTCCTCATTGTAAATAGCCGCAATCTTTTTTTTTTTTGTTATTTTAGCTCCTTTTTCTCTTTCCGTAGCTGAAAATAGCAGCAGTGGGCCGCCCAGAACCGTGGTATTTGCTCAGCCCAAACACGAAAACCGGGGAACGGGCAGAGCTTGGGGG
>JAHWFP010266343.1:0-19936 GCA_023313725.1 Lithobius niger | reverse complement strand
AAGCTAATCCCACCGACTAAGAGTTCGAAGGTTAAATGAAATAGATGAAAATTGCTTATTGCGCAATTTTCAATTATTGCATTTAACGTTTGAAGTCTTAGTCGGTGGGATTTGCTTAGCGAAAGAGCTTGGCGTTTGATAGCACGACTTCACACGGCTGAAAAGCTTGGCGGGAATCCTTAACAAGTGTTGTTTTGGGGTAGATATCAGATCTTTTTGGTCCAAATTGAAGCAATTCAATTTTTTTTTCTTAGTAATTATGACGTGGAAACACCAATCTAGTTGTCTGGTCCATTTCCTTTTTTTGTTATTGTAGTCTTTCGTTAAATTTTGAGCACATAAATCACCTTTATTCATATGATTAGTATTTCTTAGTATCGTTTATCTCCTTACAAATGCACGGATTTATTTAATGTTCAGTTTAGCATTGTTGCATAATAACAATGTTTAAAACAATGTTAAACAATCAATTTGGTCGTTTAGAGCAACCTAACCCCTGAACCACTTAACCAATTAGAAAGGTCCATATGAAAAGGGCACATCTCCGCAGCAATACCTATAAAATGAGCTAAAAACCAGCCTTATTCACCGCATGGAAGAATTTATTTTCATGACACAAAAAAAGCGTTACTAGTAGCCAGTAGCCAGTAAGTAATTAGGCAAATATCAACGTTATTCATGTCATTTTTTCAACAAGAAAATGGTAAGCTGTGTCCTTAATAGTGACTTTTATGTTGTCAGGCGACCAAAGTCTCCCGATTAAACAAGTTTCAGCCTTTTCTGTTGCATAGTTATTTATCCTCAGATGGCTGAAAACAGCCAAACTACCTTTGCAGTAAAGACACAACGTGTCTAGTGGTCGCCATGCTCATATATACATATTAATAAACAAAAACGGAACGTTAAATGTTTAGAGTAAGGGTCTAAAAGTCAAAACCTAGAAGGAACACGGACAAGCTTTGACAGTAAGGGTCTAGGTATAAAATTTTGTAAGAGGCTGGTAAGCATTAGACCCTTACTACCCGGTGGTTAGCTTAGGTCTACTCTATTCGGACAGAATGTGTATGAACGGTTGTATCAGGTTTCTTTGTTCTTAAAGTTCTAAGAACACAATTTTCTTGTGAAGTTTGGCATTTTGTCTTTTGATGCTTTAGAATTTTTTATTATATTTCGTAGATTTACGGTGGAGGATAACCAGTAATGCTCTCTGCTGAGAATACCCTACCATGTTACTAAATGGACAAATAGTTTTCAACATAAAACAAAGCAGCAAACGTATACCAACCACTGGATCATCACATGGGTCTTTGTAGGAAGATTTCCAGTTTTTCGTCAAAATGTATTTATTTCTGACCACCGGGTAGTAAGGGTCTAATGCTTACCAGCCTCTTACAAAATTTTATACCTAGACCCTTACTGTCAAAGCTTGTCCGTGTTCCTTCTAGGTTTTGACTTTTAGACCCTTACTCTAAACATTTAACGTTCCGTTTTTGTTTATTAATTCGTGTTACTTTTAGAATTGCAGCTAAACTGTAAAACAGTGCAGTTATCGGTCCAAATTGAAAGTTTAACACAGAAACCCTAGGCTGACTCTTACTAACACTGTTAATAATTGAAACAAATCCTTTAATCTTCAGTCTTGCAGCTGGCGTTTGCAAATTGGCATTGTTGCATAATAACAATGTTTAAAACAATGTAAAACAATCAATCTGGTCGTTTAGAGCTCCATAACCCATGAACCACTTGACCAATTAGAAAATGCCTTATGGAAAGGGCACATCTACAGAGCAATACCTGTAAAATGAGCTAAGAACCAGATTCATAGGACAAATGGTTTGACCTGTAGAGAGGACAGACGAAAGTATCCCCAGAACAACAACAACAAGCAGAACAAGAAGTTGTCTATTTGGCCCCTCTCTGTATCTCGGGTTTGGCTGGACCGAATTTCACAATTTTTGGACTGTAGAGAGGCCTTGACTAGTCGAGGCTGGATTCCAAATTTGGTTTTAAAATGTTGACTTTTGACGGAGTTATAAGCTCTCAAAGTTAAGAGTTTAACACAGAGACCCTAGGCTGACCCTTACTAACACTGGCTATCGCCAGTGTTAATTATCTGGATTTAATTTTAACGTCTAACTGCTAACTCAGAAGTTGGATGATTGCATTCCATATCTGTTACAGCAACTGAACTTTGTTTATGATTTTTTCGTCGAGGTTTATTGAATTTAGCTGATAGGATGTACATTTTTATGCACTGTGAATTTCTTTTTGTGGGGTTCATGACGCATTTTTTGCAACGGATTTTTTGGCCATTTGATAATTTTTTTTAAGTCGCTTGTGTACTCACTGAAATTTGTAGTGTTGTTTGTTGTTGACATGAAACCTAATGCGTGGTGGTTATGTATTTCGCTGTGCGTTACTAGTCAAACGTAGCATTGTTATTAGTGTACTTTTACTGTGCAATGGAAAACCATAGCTCTCTTTTGGATGATGAGTTGCGTGACTCGAATTTACCTGCTGCACAACATGTGTCGCCCACTGTAGATGTGGTTTATGTTTCACCTACTTCTCAAGCGCTACGCTTTTTAGTTAATGAAGATGTGTTGTGGCCTGAGGGAGAATCGGACGCTTCTCCACTGCACCCAGAGCAAAATTTTCGGCTTGATGACGATGCTGATGATGATGACTCGCTGAATGGATTGAGCGAAAATGTTAACGTTAGTGATTCAAGGGGCACTGATGGTAGTCATGGTTTGTGTGCGGGGTGGCGTTCTACCGGGAAAATTCAGGGAATTTATCAAGTCTGGAAAATTCAGGGAAAACTCAGGGAATTTGAAAAATATTTACCGAAAATCAGGACATTTGAACATTTTCCGAAAAATCTTTCACCTGTAAAGAATAGGTAATTCGGATTTAATTTTTTACTTCTAAAACCTTCACTTTATTTAAGTTAAAACTGCATTTCCTTTTTTGTTTCATTTCTGATAAAGCGAAAACTCCTTAGGCCTAAGTAATGCGGGACGTTACGTGTTAAGTGAGTTTTTAGTTTTGTTCAGATTGTGGCCTTTTCTTACTCTTTGCCGATACCAGTTGGGGCAGTGCAATTTCGATTTAGCAAAACAATGCGATATAGTTATTGCGACTTGAGTGAAATGTGAAAAAAAATGTTCAGTCCTGCACTGCGCCTTCCTTCGACCAAAAAAAATCACGGAAAAGTGTTAGTATTGATCTGGAAAATCTGGAAAAGTCAGGGAATTTCATCATGAGGTTTTGAACGCCACCCTGGTGTGGTAATAGTACGTGTAATACTGAGTCCATGCCTCGGGGAACAACTCCGCAGCTGGACATTGACCGTCGCTTGGATGATTTAACTACTAAGCTGGCAGAGGCTGAGCAGGGTTTCCAACAGTGTCTTGACCAGGCTGTTACCTCGCTTCATCACAAAGTTGGGAAAGAATTTGAACAGAATATAGCAATTGTGCATGATAGGATGCGTACACATGAATCTTCCCTTGGGAGTAAATTTATAGTTCAAGAATGCTGTTACGAGAATTCACTTCAGGTCACTAGTGAACGCTTAGATAACTCGCTGGCTGCGGTTGAACTCAAGCTTGACTCTTCCATGAATGCTGCATCGCGTGAATTACATGAATAGTGCGCGTCTCTTGAAACACGCTTGTCTGCAGCTACTTCGGATCTAACTACTGACATATCTCTTGATGATATGGGCTCTGCCATGTCGTCTGTCCGAGCTGACATTCGCAGTGGGAACAACCGCACGGCAGAAACCATGCAGCTAATTTTGTTAGCATTTCAAGAGTTATCTAGTGTTCAGCCTTTATCTAGTGTTACTGTTCCAAGAGTATTGTACACCACTCTGATTGCCCTCCGATTTGTTCTGAAGTTGACACTGTCCCTCCCCCTCCCCTCCCTCTCCCCCACCCCCTCACCCTCCCCTTGCAAGTGATGCCCAGTTAGTAGTACTCTCGCAGGACGCCCAGCAGACTTCGACTGTCCCCCACCCCTCCACCCCCGCCACACAGCTCTAATGTTACCTTAGAGGCCGACGTGTTCTTCAAAGCTTTTTTCCTTGGTGCATATGCTACCCCCCTCAAGCTGTCGTCTGACATCAACCCACGTGTATGGCTAGATGCCATGGATGTTTATGTCACGGAAAAGTGGGTTACTGGCGATTCTTTGGATTCTCTCTTACGTAGCATCCTGACTGGCAAATATAGGGATTGGTGGACTACGCAATCACCACCTCTTTCAGCTTGGCCTGCGGTCAAAGCAGCGTTTAAGGCTGACCACGTGGAAATCAAATCTAATGGTGATCTCTTGTCGGAAATTGGTAACACGAAGCAACGCCTGGGTTAGTCGCTGCAAGACTTTCTGGCAGCCTTGTTAGCCAGGTCCCGCCGTCTCCAACTTCCTCTTGATGATCCTACGGTTGTCAACATTTTCTTGGGTGGCTTCATGATCTTGTGGCTTCCCATCGTCCCACTGACTTGTCCCACCTGCGTTCTGTTTTGCGAGACCTGCCCTTATGGCACAGATTCCCACCGAACCCCCCCTCCCTAAACAGACCCAAGGTTCCTGCAGTTTTCAACTTACAGCTCCTCAGAGCTCTCCCATGGTTTCTTTGGTTCTGTCATCAATTGTACCCTCGACTTTTTGCTCCGGCTGTGGTTTCACAAAGTGCTCAGGGTAGGGGTAACTTGTTCACTCCAGGTGCTCGGTCGTTGGGTCCGAATCCTCTACCAGCTTCCCAAGCTAGAGGTGTCCCCGCACTGTCCACTCAGGGACAACAATGTGCACTTTCTGATGTCTCCCTTCCTAGTGCAGGTTCACCTTCTCAATTGATTCAAGGGCCTCAAGTTATTGCCGTTCCGCAGTCCACGACTTAGGGTCCTCTCCCTCCCAATCTTGAAGACGCATTCAAAACTATGCCTCACGCCAGCACTGGGAACACACCCTATTTCTTAGTCTATGGCCGGGATCCCTGGAGCGTCACGAAACTTGTCTGTTTACCGGTTCAAACTCTGACCCAAACTCTTGACGAGTACCTTGCTGACCACCAACGCCATCTGCAAGACGCCAGAGATGTCGCTCGTGCTCAACTTCACGAAGCGGCCCGCACCTCCAAGATCAATTACGACAGCCGTCGAAGAGACAGTCACTTTGTGGTCGGTAAGCTAGTCAAGATCAAGGCTCAATACTTGTCTAACGCCGCCAAGGGGCTCTCCAAGAAACTGGCTCCGTTGTACCTGGCTGCTTACCGCGTCGTTAAGAGGAAGCACGATCTAAATTACGTCGTACAGAACATCGATTATCTGCAGGATACCCGCATCGTTAACGTTGTGGACGTGGAGCCCTACTATGACCCGATCAACATGACTGACAATGCGTCACCAACTGAGGCTGCTGAACAACCCTTTTTTCATCCGGACTTGCCCGTGGTTGTGCTAGGTCTTACCCTTCCGCTCGTTTGGCACACCTGGGATGGTCAACAACTGATTCCCTCAGACGACCCTCGCGACGCCGCCCAGGGTGGTGTTCAATACCTATGGCAGAATCTACCGAATATGACGTCATTCCATTTTATCGTCTTGGCGACAAAGTAAAGATGCTCGTGTCCACCGAAGATGACGGCGACCCAAAGTTCATCGGCCCGTTTCGTATCATCTACCAGAAGACCTAATTCCTTATGGGATTCAAAGTGTCAGTGACCTTGACGATGTTCGTCAACAAGTACATGTCTTCAGTCTCGCTCCGCATGCCCAAACTTCCGCTCCGATCAGTGTCAAGTATCGAAAGTGCAGTGCGCCAGAAGGTGTCTCCTCCGACAAACTTTCCGTAGGGTTGGATGACGAAACACTAGTAGAAAAACTGTCCTTCGAAAGTGATGACGAGTCGAGTCATAACAAACTGTCCGTTGCACCTACCGACTCGCCTTCCTCCCAAAGTGCTACGGTAAGTGACGAATGGGAAGACGTGGGTTGAAGTGTACAAAGTGGGAAGTGAAGTCTGTCGACCACGGCGGGCTGCGCCTAACCATCAAAAAGAAGCCTGGCTTCACTTGTTTGAGGGGTGAACGTCCACCGTCTCACCGTCGTCCGAAGCGTACGGTCCGTAAACCCTTGCGCTACAGGAACATGAGGATAATCCTGCAGGACTGTGGTGGCAGGCAGGAGTTGGCCTTCTCTGAAGTGCTATTTTCTGAATGGTGTACTGTTGCTACAAGGTTGTTGCCATTTCACGCTCTTTCCAAAATTTGCTATTCTCCCTCAAAGCACAGCTTCTAGAATGATCAAACGTCGGTAGAACAAATACCTTCTCGCAGTGAGAATTCAAAATCCAACATGGCTTCCATTTCGTGGCTATCGAATCGAAGACAAACCATTGAACGCCGAAGACGAAAAACAATCCGTCATCTTGTCCTGCCGTAAAAATTGTTTTGTTGTTGTCATAAATCGATGCTCATATGTTGCAAGCATCGTACGCCGTTTCACGAGGCACGAGGAGAAGATTTGAGTCTGCGTCGTTGCCATGGTTACTAATATGTATAGACAACTCGAAAGCCGCATACTACGGTAAAGGCGAGAAGCAGCCATCAGATTTAGTATTGATCAAGTAAAAGCAAGTAAGCGAGAAAACTGTCGCTGCATAAACGAGCCCTAATAGTTGTAAGCGAGAAACGGACCTGTCGAATTGAACCAGCAAGGGTGAAGGGTATAAAAGATTGATGCGTTACGTCTTTCGGCCAACTGGTAATGCGTGCGATTCATGAATATTTTTTTTTTACGCACCGAGCTAATAGGGGCTGAAATTGTAGTACTGTCCAATGCCCCCCCCCCCCCCCAAAAAAAAAAAGAAGTTGCCAAAAATGTTAAGTAAGTATTTATTGTCGTACAACAAGGTACATAAAAAGAAAGGTGGAAAGGTAATTAAAAAGGTTACAAAAGACAGTGGCCAAGTACCAAAAGATCAATCGGACTTAAAGTTCTAGTTCATGCAAGCATTGTGCTGGGCAAAGTTGGGTCAATTTGAACTTCAAAAGAAATATATAAATATATATATATACACTATAGAAATATTTTTTCTATTATTCAGGGCTTCCATAAGCGCACTTTTTTCTGAATATTTCACTTTTCGGCTAAAAACTCACTATTACCATCTATATTTCCATCCATATTTCCATCCATATTTCCCGCTTGTAGGCCTAACCTTTTTTTAAAAAAAAAATAATTTAAAAGGATTAGGGTAGGCACCAGTCAGCACGTAAATCGGTAACTGATTAAGCCAATTTTTTTTGTATTAAACAAAGAAACAGAAGAGAGCCAAAACTATACGTAATTACAATATATTTAAAAAAAAATCCAAACCATTTAAATCCTAATGCCCCAATCTGTAACGTTAAGAACCAACAGAAAAATAAAATTGAGTTCAAAGTACAGAAGCATACTTGGTGATTATTTTTGGGTGGGGGGGAGGTCTGATGGCTCCATTTCCAACCTTAATTAGTTTGATTAGGCTACTTAACAAAAAAATACTGTTTGTACCAGAAGTACCGCCAAATTTTAAGAACCGTTAAATACCGAGTATCGCGGTACCTAGGCTGGTACCGGCATCGTCACAAAAATGTCGGGTACCGCCCAACACTAGATCTAATCATCAACTGTGCAAGGAACAACATCCAGTCACAGCACACAAACTAGGCGGCACTTTCAACTACGTGGGTATTCAACAGTCAAGTCTCCATTGCAAACTCTTCAAGAGGCATCATGGAGAAACCAAACTGTCTTCACTAGTCACTGCTTCTGGGACATGTCAAGACAAGGAATTGGGCTACACTGTCTGTGGACTCGTTGCCATAACCCAGATGTACAGTCCAACCCCCTTAAGCACTGAATAACAGAAACGAAGACCTCCAGGAGACGGAAGCAAGTCTCCACACACCCTCAGGCCGACGAAAGACAACACATTTCTGTTTCTGTTCAAGTCTTCAATAAATTGCGAAGTTTGTTAATCATGACCGGCATTTGCAGTTGGATTGGGGGTGCTTCATCTTGCGTCGTCGGGAGTGGCGGTCAGAGCCGCAGTTCCTTTCCGAGGTTGCTCACAATGGCGTTCACGTTGGAATTCTCCAGGCAGGTTTCCTAGTTTTCGTTCGGCCCACCATCCAGGTTTGTGGAACATTTGTACAAGAATATACTTGTACATAACGAAACCGTGGGTGTTCCCAACACCGAGGTTCCGTATGGAGAGCGATAGTCGTCGTTGCGAAGGAGTGTTAACAGTCCGTCGAGTAGTAGTTGGAATTCTCCAGGCAGGTCTTCTAGTTTTCGTTCGGCCCACCATCCAGGTTTGTAGAACGTTTGTACAAGAATAGACTTGTACATAACGAAACCGTGGGTGTTCCCAACACCGAGATTCCGTATGGAGAGTGATCGTTGTCTTTGCGAAGGAGTGTTAACAGTCCGTCGAGTAGTTGTAGCCGCCATAATTCACCCAAATCATCGCCACGATAATGGTGGTGGCTTGTGGGGGACGTCTGTGTAGCATGGCATTGGACAGTGGCACTGGGGTGATTACTCTTGGTGACTCTACACCAATCGCTGGTCGTTTTTTGCGGTTTTCCTGATCGTTGTCTTCTGCTGGCAATACAAGGAAACCATTTGTGCCCGTGTCTTATTCTTTCTCGTTCAATCAGTTCCAAATCTCTGACAGACATTTCGTACGCCAACTCAAGCGGCGAGAAAGTGTGGCGTTGGACACCATCTTACACTTGTAGTCTTTGTTCTGTCTCAGGTTCGAGTGCTATTTTGTCGACAGGATTCCAACCTTGAGAAATAATCCATTATGTCAGCAAGCTAATACCAGGAGCGAATGATGATGTGTGTGGTTTATTACACTCCTGCTAATACACATTGTCACAGGCACTTGTTCAGAACTCAACTAACTATGCGCACTCTCTGCCGACTCTCGCTATCTGGAAGGTGCACCAAACGTGCAGCAACCAAAGTGCATAGACCCAGATGGAAGTCGTCGCTTACCATTCGATAACCAGGTTAATTTTCGAAGGCACCCAATGTCTCGTATTGGCTCTGGCCAGGGGTGGATAACGTCCATGGTGGTAAAAAGTGCTACTAATTTTGCTACAAATGCTAAATTCTGCCACAAAAATGTTACACAGCTGATAATGCTACCAATTCTGCTACACCTCAGTTTTTAAGCTGAAAAATGCTACCATAATAGAATTACGCTACATATGGTAACGCTGCCAGGTGTGCCACTGTTGGTCAGTACCTTCCTAAAGCACCGAACAGAGCGAACAGAACGCACCACTGTTAGAGACAGTTTGGCTGTAAACTTGACGTCGCGTGTTCGCAGTGATGTTGCGTCAGCCGTTCAGTACCTTCCTAAACTACAACACAGCTCAATAAGCTCTGCAGTGTATTCGAAACATCATACCTTCTTCGCGACCAGGATTGGCTAATAGATGTGACCAGACGAGAGCAATGCCAAATTGCGAACCATCTCAGGGAGATGGTTTGCTGGGGTGAAGGTTTGAGCAAGCGCAAGGTAAACGTTTTGCCGGAAACAGATTTCATCGCTGACGATGTTGACGTCAATCAAGCCGCATCAACATGTCTATTAGCAGGGAATGAGCAAAACTGTAACCAACAGTAGTGCATTTGGTTTTTCTCTGTTTGGTCGTTTAGGGAGGTACCGATATTAAAGAAGCTGCACTATCACCGAATGAAAGTATGCAGATTTTGGCAACATGTAGCGCTTTCTAGTAGTATCTAGCACTTGCTTGCATCAAGCGAAGGAATGCACAACACCATTTCTTTTGACAAAACAAACAGGTGACGACCTCCTTAATTATTAGGTGAAAATTTGGTACGTCCTCGTGAACCTCCGTGCAAGTTGTAAAAATTAACAATATCACTACAGCTAGATGGTGCCATGGTATTTTCGTTCGATTTTCAATCGGTGATAGTGCGACGTTAATGGAGCGCAGCTGTACTGCTGACACTGCCCAACTACTGTCTAAACATGTCTGCCTCTCGTTTGATCGAACCAAAACCTGCACATAATGAGATACGTTGCACTTAGAAAAGTTTGTCTCCTTTTCTTTGAAACTTGGCGTTTCCTTTCTTACAATTAAAAAAAAAAGTTTGTTTGTGTTGTTATTGCTGTCGTTTGTATGTATCACAGAAGTATTCAAAGCATAGAAGCACAGAAGCATTCGATACCGTCAACTACTTTTGCACAAGATGGCTACGTATGGTATTGCAGATGGGGTCTTGAACTGGACAGCCAACTTTCTTGGGTGTAGGGAACAAGTTGCAGTAGCTGATGGACTGGCATCTGACTCAACGCAAATAGCCTCTGGCGTGCCGCAGGGTTCAGTGTATGGTCCTCTGCTTTTCATTCTCTTCTTGAATGATGCTCTGTATCATTTTTCAAGTGCAGCCTTCTATTGTGCTGACGATGAAAATTTAGCAGCAAGAATTAGTGTTATGATGACTGCTTGGCTCTTAGCAGAGACACCATTTTCTTTTGGAACTGGTGTAAGAAGTGGAATTTAAAGATCAATCGTACCAAGACTAAAGTTGTATCATTCACAAGGAAAAAGCTGGATAATACAGTGTTTTATGATTACACTTTAGAGGGGAGGTACGCAATAGAGTCACTGACTTAAAGTGTTTAGGTGTGCACCTGACCTCGGATTGGCGATGGAATCTGCATGTGTCTGATATCGTTAAGGGTGCGGAGAGAATGATAAGATTCGTTTACAGAGTACTGCGGGATGCTACAGAAAATACTCGCTTTACGGCGTACAAAAGCCTTGTTAGGCCAAGACTTAAGTACGCTTCAGCTGTTTGGGACCCATACACTTTCCCTTTAGTGCAGCAAGTGGAGAGAGTACAGAGGCGTGCAACTAGGCTCATAAAGAGAGACTTTAGGCAAGAGTTTTGTGTTACTGCTACACAGAGGGAGCTTGCTTTATTGAACCTGGAGGATAGAAGAAAGGAACACCGACTTCACCTATTTTTTAAAACTGTTAACGGCCACACTAGTGTGGACCGAGATCTCTTTTGTGCTGTGCCCAATTTTTTTGGAAGGCATGATCATACTATGAAGGTGGGTCTCCCAAACACTCGGAGAGACTACGCTAGATTTTCGTTTTTTGTTGAAACTGCCTTCAACTGGATTGGGTTGAAAGAGGACGTGGCTTGTGCTAAACATCTGGAAGGATTTCAGAAAAAACCTGAGATGGGACGGAAAACGAGAAGTTGTTCTTATAATTTGGCCTAACCGATTTTGTTTTTTTGTCCTGCACCCTGTGCAGATGTAATGTAATTTATTATACGTACAACCAGGGCCACCAAGAGGGTAGGGTAAGTGGGGTTCTTTACCCCAGGCCCGGGACCCAAAGGGGCCCAGCAAGTCCGGGGTAAAAGGGGCCACAGCCATCATCTACACCCTGAGCCACATTAAGGAATGTTCAGACATGGCCCTAAATCTACCAAAAAAGGGATAGCACAACAAGAAACTCATTGGTAGTGCAGCTTCTTGGTAAGTCTATTGGTAGCAGAACAGGGAGTTCAAATTAGTATTTATAAGGGTCTAGCTGCCCCCCCCCCCCCCCACACATTCCCCTATTTCCCTTGCAACCCTGTACCCCCTATCCTTTCCCACCCACCCATGCCTGTCTGCGTTTGTTCCGTGCATGATGTGTTTGCTGTATGGATTAGCATAGCTTATTATATACAGGATGTTTCTAAACCCTATGCACAAGGTTGGATTCTATGATACAAAGTAAGGATAAAATGTCATATAAATATGTGTCCAGAAATGCTCCTTAAGGGCAACACAGCTTTTCAAAGGTCGCCCCCAAAACCCGGCACCTCAATAACTCTGAATCCGTTTGAGCTACAGTAAAAAGCTTTGGTGTGCAAAATAACTAATAGGGGGTATGAATCCACCACATTCTCAAACGAAATCCACCCAGGGAAGGGCCCACAAAGGGAGCCTCTTGTTGTATACCCGTACGACCAACCAGTTCAAGGAAGCACTGCATGGCTCAAATTGAACGAACAAAATCTTGTTTTATGTAATACGAAGGAACCATTTGGCCATCACAGGTCAAACGTTGTACTACTACAGATTTCCATCACATCCTGATAAGACGACATTCAGGTCCGACATCATTGCTTTTGTGTTCACTTTGCAATTCAAGTCTTGAATCATTAGAATCCGTATAAAGCCCGTTTACAGTAACGAGAAAGGGCCAATATTAATTTCATGTGTGAACGTGGAATGGTAACGCGTATGAAGCGCAACGTCTTTATCAGGTTCAGTTTCCAGACCGTCGCTTCCCGATATACGCACAGTTTGGCCGTGCATTGACGACAAAGGGTGCATGGCACTGTTCAGCCCCCCCCCATAACAATGGTGAAAGATCTAGGACCGTTTCTACACCAGCAGTCGAAGCGGGGATCTTGGAAATAGTCGAGCAAACCTCGTCAACAAGCACAAAATGAATTGCTACTGAAGTGGGGTTTCACACGCGACTGTTTGGAGAACACTGCATAAACAGCTCCTGTATACACATCTTCAGCAGGTCCAGGCACTGCTAGACAGAGATCATGCACAAGGCTGGAATTCTGTCAACGGCTATTACGGCAGTGAGCTTGGAATACATATGATTTTGTTTACAGATGAGGTCCAGTTTACAGTTACACTCATATGAACTTCAATAAAAATTACATCTGGGCAGATGAAAACCACCATGTATTTGTACAATCAAGGCATTAGCAGATATTTTCTGTGAATGTATGGAGTGGAATAGCAGGAGATCATTTGATACGACCATTTATCTTGCCACATATCCTGAATGGTGATAATTATCTACGTTTCCTGAAACATAATTTGCCTGATTTATTAGAGGAGGTGCCACTGCATGTGAGGAAAAATGGCTATTTATGCATGATGGTGCTCCAGCACACTTCTGAATTACTGTCCGAGACCTTCTGGGCAATGTCTACCCTAACCGGTGGATTGATAGAAGGGGCCCCATTGCCTAGCCCACACATTCCCCAGACTGTAATCCCTTGACACTCACCTTTGGGAGGCATGTGAAGACATTCGTCTACAGTCAGCCAGTCCCATATGTTGAGGTACTGAGTGGCTGGTGTTGAATCGGCACGAAATTATTTTTTTTTGTAATGTGCATAGTTTTATTAGACCACAGGTAAAACAGAAATAAAAAAAAGACACAACAATAACGGTGACAAATGGGGAATCAACAAAAGCAAAACCCCCGTAGCACAAGCAGACAAACGTGAAAGTAAAGCAGCATATCAATCAACACACAAAAAGTCCGCCAAAAAAAAAAAAAAGCACTCAGAGATGACTGACGTATTCGTCCAGGCTGGATCCAGCGGGGATGGTGCTCAAAATGGAGGCAGCATTGCCTCGTTGAATGGCAACACCAATCCGCTGGAGGAGGAAAAAGGTTGCCCGTTTCTCCCCGGAGACGAGGGTAATCTTCCGGCCAATGGCGTGCAGCAAGGAGAGGCCTTCTCCGCCGATGGAGCCCAGGGTCTCCGCCGCGACCGGACAGAACATATACCTGTTGTCTAGGTATGCATATTTAGCCCTTTTCGAGCTTCGGCGGCTTGGGCAGCCTTCAGGGGTCCAGTGGACGTGGAGTTCACGTAGGAAGGGGCAAGACTGTCAGTGCAAGTGAAGTCCCAAACTAATTGCCGGCCACCGGACCAGGGGATGAGGGTGATTCCGTCGGGGCGCTTGCCGTTGTCACGGTCCAGGCCGACTGGCTCGAGCCTTGAACGGGTATGGCAGTCAATGGGACGAAAAATGGAAGCATCCATTGGACATTTCGCACATTTACTTTAAATGATATGCCATTATCTTTCACAATTTGTTGGGTGTTCCCAAACACTGAAACCTTGGACTGTGATATACTACTCAGTGACAATGCAGTGATCAACCCCCATTTTGTATCATTGATGTCACTCTTAAGGTTCGTGCGTGACACTAGTATGGTTTTTGTGCATTGGAAGGTCTCACGTCAACCCCGGGGGGGGGGGGGGCACCAAAGCTAGTAACATGGTCCTGATTGGGAGCATGTGATGGAAATCCATAGTAGTACAACATTTGACCTGTGATGGCCAACTGGTTCCTGCATACTACATAAAGCAAAGTTTTGTTTGTTCAATTTGAACTATGCAGTGCAATCATTTTCCTCGAAACCGATTAGTCCTACGGGTTTACAAGAAGCTGCCTTTGTGGGTCCCTTACTGGGGATGCCATTCCTAGTATGGGACGTGGTACGACTTTGAACATCAGTAACACATGGGGGGGGGGGGCTAATCCTCCCCCCCACCCACCATTTCAGCACCTCCTGGGTGGATTTAATCTTGCCAATGCGGTGGATTCACAGCCCTTATTACTGTTATTTAGTCTTGGCCTTGGCTCAGTGCCTTCCAGATATTATTACTAAAAAAAACAGACTAAATTTGACCATTTTCTCACAGTTACGTAACCAGTGTGTAAGAAAGAATTCATGCAGTTCCTAAACTTAAGTAACATACTGGCAGTTAGACAGACAGTTTGGTTTCAGACCAACCAAACATACACAAGATATGTAACTTGGACATAAGACTTGGAAATGTGGTTAGATTCTGCTGGCATTTTGCCGGCCTTTTAGTAAATATAAAAAACCATTGGACAGCTTTTCACACAAATCTGTTAAAGAAAATTAGAATATTGTGGACTTTGATACCAAGCTTTAGAGTAAATAAGTTATCAACAAGAAAGAATATAGGAATTTTTCAATGCAAATATTATTTGTACAAATTAATGCTTGGACCAATTTTATGCCTTATTTACGTAAATTTTCTTCTAGGACAAAAGTTTTAAGTTGTTTTTAACTCTAATGCTGATAATTCTGCTGATGTTTATGGGACATCGCAGCCTGATCCAAATGAAAGCCAACTTACAGCACACTTGATTCCACTCCCCACAAAATAATTCCTAATCAATCTCAAAGGTTTTCTGCAGGCACTCGGGCAATTCCCATGTTTAGACGGCAATTGGACGGGCGTGCAGCAGCTTCATGTTCCGTTTTCCTGCACATGAACAGTCGTGACACAGTGGCTTCAATGAAGAAATCCTTACTACAACACTAAACGTTCACCGGGAACTTTTGACGAAGGAGATTTAGTTGTAAAAACTACACATGAACTAAGCAATGCAGCCAAACAGATTGCTCGAGGCTTGATTCCCAGATATGAAGGACTTTTTCTCATAACCAAAAAGAAATCAAACAAAACCTTCATGTTACACCGCAAGGAGACTGGTACACCATACAGGCCTGTAAACAGCACCTTAATGCTTAACATGAAAGGCAAGAGGATGTTGATCATGTCAGCTGTAAAGAGGCTAACCTCAAACACAACAACGCATGAGGAAGGTGCTACGTCGATTGATCGAGCAAACGATTAAAAGGAAGAGCATTCGGCCGTAGAGGGGCCGACGCCAAAAGAGCAAGTCCAACCAACAGTGGAAAATATAAATAAACCATCTGTAAGGAGGCCATGAGCACCAACACAGCAAAAGGCAAAAATGCCACAACAAACAAACAATCACCACTAAGAACTTTGGCAAAACCTCATGTGGATTAAGCACAGGAAGGTGCATTGTCAGGCGACGAAAATGATGATGACCGGATTAACGAGCCAACAAAGCCGCGTTACAACTTGTGTTCAAGTAAACAGAGGGATTTTAAGAAACAATAGGCCTACAAAATGCCAACTGGCACAGCGGTTTAAAGCACCTCAATTTACACACAGCCATGAGGAAAAACGGATTTAGTTAAGTTTGAAGAAATAAAATTGGATGTCAGGGCATCATCTATAATTCGGTTTGTGGGTAAAAATCAACCTACCATGTCTAACGACCCGGCAGATATAAGTCAAGGATATCTAAAGTATTTAGTTCAAAATGAATTTGAAGCAGATTACTTACCATTTTATAAACTTGGCAACCATGTAAATCAATTTTTACCACCTAAGGAAGCAGGGAAAGAGATCTTGGAAGTCACTTATTAGAGTTGTAAATAGAAAAAGTCAACTTCGGTATGGTTTGCAGAATGTTACTGACAAAAATGACAGGCAGGAGGCAGGCCACATCTTTTTCTTAAAACCTGCGTTACTACACACAGGTAGGACCGTAAGCAAAGAAAAGAAGCAAAAGCGGTTACGTGTAGTAGGGGTAGGAAAACCCCTACTACACGAAAAGAGCCTCTCTCATGCATAGCAATGCAGGCCAGCAGGTGGAAAGATCACGTGCAAAGCCTAAGGCTGCGATGTTAGGGCACGAGGGGTCAAACTCCCCGATGTGCGCTCAACTCACTCACCTCCCGGGCTAGCACATATGTGTATGTAAAAGGAACCTTCATCATTTTATTCCCCAAAACCATCCCATTGTCTTTACCCTCACGCCACGTGCTTCAACACTCGTCACAGAGAACTTCCGGAGGACCTTGCAAGGTGTTCATCGTCCTGAGAAAGGTGGCTAGGCAGTGGCAGCTGGCAGTGGGTTGACCGGTCTCCAGTAGGAGGCAGGTTCCACGGCCATTCGCAACATGTAGGATGGGAGGAAAAATGGCCCTTTGGCCAGCCGGTATTTGTGGGCACTGAGGACGAGAAACGGGATGCCCGAAATCCTACAATGCGAAACATTTACAAACAGAAGACAGAAGGGAAGAGGAAGGAAGCAGGCCTTGACAACAAACAAATTCAGGTCGAGGCAATGGCACGTGAAGAAGCAGAGGCCAGGAAAAAGGAATTAGAAGAAAGGAAAAAGAAATTAAGACAGCAAAATTAAGCTAAAGAGCTACGCAGGAAGGTACAGGAACAAGAAAGCAAGGTAAAATCAGATGGGGGTCATGCTTCAGTTGCCTCGACAGGGCAGAGCATAAGGCACGATGAAGGAACCAAAACGCCAACCAGCCCAACACGCATCCATGTACCTACAGTACGACTTCTCCGAATCGTGTCCAAAAGAGCAGCCAGCAGACTATTGGTAGGCGGCAGTGGCACCAGCTCATGTACAGCCTGGAAGTCCACAATGAGTCAATTCCAGGTAGGAGAAAAAAAAGGTCCTTCTGGCTCCAAAGCAGGAAGCAGCACATGCAACATATATTTGGCCCAAAAACATGGCACTAGTCCACCACAACCCATGACCACTGATGTGTAGTCTTTGGTGTCACTGGAGGCTTCCAGCATTTTAAGCATTTCAGGATCTCAGTCAGTACCATTGGAAGGCCTCCGTTTCCCAGCAGACTGGCCACCACTCCGATCTGGCACTGTTAGTTGAACAGCCAGGCAACAAAAAAGAAGAAACAGAAGATCAGGCTGCCGTCAATTAGCATCATCTGGATTCCCAGGCATCAGAGGAGGCAGACAGTAAAGACAACCAAAAAAGACGACTCGCCGTAAGAAGAGGAAGTGCTTCTCTTGGAAGACAACAATGAGGATACTATATGGCTTAACGGACCACACGAATACATCGACGCCTAATAACTGTACAGTACTGCAGTGCAAATACATACCAGGGTAAATGAACTCACACGTTGCAAATGAATACCAAAAACACATTCTTACCATTTGAGCATTTCAGGACGTCAATAAGGACCACTGGATGACCTCCGTTTACCGGCAGACTGGCCACCACTTTCAATCTAGCACTGTTAATTGAACACCCAGGCGACAGTGAAGAAGAAGAAGAAGAAACAGAACATCAGGCTGCAGTCAACATTCTGACAGCAAAGGCGGCTGACAGCAAAGACAACCAAAAAGACGACTCGTTGAAAGAAGAGGAAGTGCTTTGCTTGGAAGACAACGAAGAGGATACTACATGACTTAACGAACTACACGAAGTATACTTCGATGCCTAATAATTGAACAGTAATTCAGTTCAAATGCATACTCGGGTAAACGAACTCGGGCTAAATACCAAAAAGACATTCTTACCTTATCCATCATACAACATGGTTCTCGTCCAATTATTACATTTAAAAATAATAATAAATTCTAGATTTAGTTTAAGTTTCAAAATTGTCACTATTTCTGTGCAAAGTGTTTAACAGTGCTTTTCCATGTTTTCAACAGAACATCCCAATAAAAAGTCGGGTGCCCAACTTTTTATTGGATTTTCTAAACTAGGCCAGTAGCCCACAAATTGGTAAGACTATACCAGCCTCGGTAGGTGGGCAAAATTTTTAGAAGGAAGGTTAACTGTTGATTTGTTAATAAGCTATAACACTGTGGATACTAATATGAAAAATGACTTTGTAAATACATTTTGGCTGACCTTTTCTTAGAGTAGAAATATACTATAACACCGGTATATGTCAATAATTTGGCTTGCTTTTCACCCGTAACTCCAAGGAAAGGGGGGGGGGGAGTGACGGCCTAGACTGGCCCTGCCATATCATATTGGGATAGGCCGACACTGAGAAGGAACCCTTAAGGAGCCTCACTGCAAGGCTAGGGTGTGCAAACTGGTGCCATTGAGGCATGTTTGCACATGTTCGCATTGCTTGCCTTTTCGTCACGGAATTAAATGACGAGCTGGATCAGAAACTCCGCACACAACCAAATCAGAATCAAAAACAGACATAAATTTGGCCGTAAAAGTGAGTTCTAAAGCGGGAACGAGAAATCGACCAAGTCTGGTTTGCTGACGCCTTTTGCACAAAAGGCAAGCGAGGAGAGAGTAATTTGGGGCTTAATCCATAACCATGTGTTTGTCTCCTTTATTCTCGTCGCAACCATACTACAAGGTTCATGTAGTTTTTGTAAGCTAGTGGAAACAAAGCCATTCACATAATCTACCTGTCAAGTCGTGTGCAAGATAAACACACAAAAACACATCATAGCACCTCAATTCAATTTCGAAGTAACAATGGGTTGCTAACACAGCTTTTGTCCAAACTTAACACAATACAGCTTGAATTCACTAATCCTATATGAAACGAGATAAGTGATGACACAACATGTAATCGTTAGCCTGTCCTTTTGCAATCCATAATTGAGCTTCAACATCGTAAAAATATGGTGCATTGTGATGGTCCATGGCTACAAGGATTGTTTTCTTATTTTGCTGGATTGACCAGAGAGCATCAATAGCATCTGGTCCTCCATTGAAATGAGCAATGTCAATTTCTTCAGAAGCAAAGTCAAATGTGTAGAACTCGTAACTCGTGTTTAACTGACTTAAACAATACAACTTTGTCCCACCAAAGGCAGAATGGTAGCACTCAGTGAATGCCGGAATTCCAGTCACAGCTATCACTTCTGTCCACTGGTCCATAACTGGATCATAGCGTTCAAGAGATTTATCATTATAAGGAGAGGAACCAAAAACAAATAGAGAATTATCATAAGAGAATACAAGGGGTCTGTAATGGTGTTTCAAAGTGGACGCAACCTTACAACATGTTTTCGTATTTGGATCATAACGTTGAACCATTTTAACTGACTCTGACTCATTAGCCTGGCCATTGATAACATAGATGCTATCATTAAATACACCTGCACCCGCGTAATTAATCATAAAAAGAAGTTCTCCTGAAAAACGGTCAACTACGGCATTCGTGAAAGGACAGTACTGAACAACCGTAGTGGGTTTGAAGTTAACAAACTGAATTGCTGTATCGCCACCAAAAAAGAAAATATGTCTGTGGTACACGACTGTGGCTGCTCTATGATCTACGTCAAATGGTAACTGCTTGGTGGGCAACCAACAGTCTTTAGCTGTGTCATATGCATGCACCATGTCATCTCGAAAACAAACAAGCTTCAAATGGTCTGTCGTCAGTTGATGGCATGAA
>JAHWFP010266342.1:137640-152068 GCA_023313725.1 Lithobius niger | reverse complement strand
ATACAGACATTTTATATCGGAAAGTGCTAATTCTTAAAATAATTACAGCAGCACGTGGCTGTCAAGTGGCTCGTACGTGCCAAATTATAGTTGTAACAGGTAAAGGTGATGATTAGACCGTGAAATTCTCTGTACATTTACAAGCCTATGAAAGTTCTGAACGTGTCAATTTCGCTGGCGTAACGGCTAATTGGGCCACAGCAAATGTGAAAATTATGAATGAGCAAATTTATAGACATAAAATTCCTCCAGACAGAAAAGGTTGAGGGCACGATTAGACCGTCTGATCCTTCGTTCGTTCACAGTCCAATAAAACTGTGATATCCACCCAAAACCAAAACGGGTATAAGAGAAGCCGCCAGTTTCAAAAAAGGGTCAGCCTTTCAAAGTAGTGATATCATTCAACCAGGGAAAGGCCGCCAAGGTTAATCCTATTAGCCAAGTTATTCGCACCTAATAATACTTTGGGCATTAAATGAAAACTTGAAGATTGCCACCGCCAGTAGCAATGTTCTAGTTTTCATTTAACTTTATAACTATTAGTAGGTGCGATTAACTTGGTTAACAGGATTAACCTCGGCGACCTTTCCCTGCTGAATGATATCACTACTTTGAAAGGCCGTCCCTTTTTTTAAGTTTGGCGTCTTCTCTTATACCAGTATTGGTTTCGGGTGGATCTAGACATACGCTAGTGTGTCGCGCCAAGTTAGGCAACAATCATCACAACAAACATCACATCAATTCAATTATCGAGGTTGTAAACCATTGTAGCGCGACGCCATAGCGTCAGTGTCTGATATCTTGAAGCATAGTTGGGCACTTCAGGTACTTGGAGAAAAATAATAATGCGGTACAAAAGATTCAATAGTGTCGAAATCAAGAGCAATGACCCACCTGACAAATATTAACTCATGTAGGAATGCCAGCTAAGCTGCTTTCAATGCAAAATCTGACCCTCAATAACGTTGAAAATGTGTAACTAGCTAAGCTAATGCTAGTTCGCTCATCCCCATGTTAATTTCCATAGGGTGATTATTCATCGATACCGAGATAACGGGAAGGCTTCCAGCTATGAAATTGGACGAATGGCTGTAGTACGATACGAACTGCGTACCTTTTATGGTTTGGAGCCAAGGGATGTAACGAGAATGGCGTGGGATGGCGCGTAAGTACGAAAATAATGTTATAACCATTGTTAGTATTGTCGGCATCGTCTCTCATTGGATAGCCAAGGTTCGGACAATGACAACGTGTGTACTAACGTGCGTTCCTAGACACACACACTAGTGTAACACGATAAATCTAAACAACTTTGCGAAAGAAATTGTATTCACATCCAATCACGAAAAATAAACCAACTCTAAAAACAAAGCAAAATAAACAAAGCCCAAAAAAGGTGAAAAGGCCACCAAGTTGAGAGTGATTCGGCCCTTCAAAGGAGTGATAAAATCAACACACCAAAACTAACGAAATAAAAGAAATTACAACAAAATTAAAACAAAACCAAAAACCTATAAAGAGGTGACGAAATTGAGAATGGTTTGGCCTATTGGCCAAATGTAGTATGAAATTGTGGAAAACCAATTTCTTGTTGACGTGCCACTTTATTACACAGCTGCACGGTAGTGGAGTTTAGTCTAATACACAATTTAAAAAAAAAAGAGTATTTTGCCGGCCCTCCTGACTGGCCGCCTGAAAATTGTTTCTATTGCCCGGAAGAAACATACATTACCTGTGTTTTTGTTGCAGCTTTCCCTGAAGGATGCTCTCTCGCTGGAGGATTCTTGATATCGTCGCTAGATGGCCAGCTGTGCAAACCGGTCTGCGCATGCGTGACCCCTCTTATATACGCGGCTCGACTATTCCCGCCTGCCATCTTTTTTACCCTCTCGTTCAGTCAGGTGGTAACACAAGAAGGGAGGTAGGGCGGGTTCAGGTAATGTATGTTTCCTCCGGGCAATAGAAACAATTTTCAGCCGGCCAGGCAGGAGGGCCGGCAAAATACTCCTTCTATTGCCCTTCGGAAACATAAATTACCTGTGTTTTTGTTGCATCTAAACACCTCGTCAACGCTGGTGGAGGGGCCCACCTGACGGGTTGCCCTAGGGTTGCGAGCTGGCTCCTCCAAAAAATCAGAGATTTTTGCACTTTATTGAAAACAAGATAACAGGAAAATGGTTCTCTTTAGGAAAAATTTGGTGGTCCTGAAAAGGGGCGTTTGCTTTGGGGTCTTGCTTCTGCTTTAGGACATCAGTTTTCAGGACATCTGCTTCAAGACATCATTTCAGTTGTTTTCAGTGCTTAAGGAGGATGGATTATCTGTCTGGCAGCGACGATGGGTCCCAGACGGTATAATCCAGTTTCTTGTCTTGTCATATCCCGGAAGTAATGGCTGGTGAAAACTGTTTGATTTCTCCAGGATGTTGCATCCATGATGTCGGCTGTGATCGATGTTGTTGTGGAATACCCAAGAAGCTGAGATTGTCCTTAGTTCATGTGCCGTTGCCCTGATGTCTGGGTGGTCGTTGGCGATGTCGACATAAGTGTTGTTTATGACCGTTCTGATCTATGATGCTCTTGTTGTTGTTGTTTCGCCGTAGGAGGTTTTAAGGGGGAGGAATGGTTGATTGCGGCCATGCGGCCTTTGCGGAACTCAAGATTTTCGGTTTGTTTAATGTAATAACGTAGAGCCCGTACTGAACATTGTGGGAAGTCTCGTGTGTTGATGACGAACATAGTTCATGTGTGGATGTTTGATGGTCGTTTGTTGATGTGTTTGTTGGCGTTGTCTATGACCATCTTGATCCATGAGGAAGACATCGTTGCAATGTTTCGCTGAGGAAGAAACTTGAGCGGCTAGGAAGAGTTGGTTTGTGATTCTTGCGAATTTCCAGATGTTTTGTTGTTTGATTTGGAACCATAAGGCATGCGTTGGTTAGAGAGCTTTTTCAGGTTCTACGGCAGTGATGCTCTTGGTGCGGGCTTGCCTGTTGTTTGTGATTTGCAGGTGGTTCTCTAAACAGAGTTAAGATTTTGGTGGATCCATTGTTGTGGTGATTCTTCGGTGCTTTCGATGGGGAAGCTTGGGTGAACATGAGGTCCCTGTCAGGTTCAATCAGAGCGATTAGTTGAAAAATTGTTGCAGTGTTGGTGATGGGGTTCAGTGCTGTTCTATTGGATTGCATAATCTTGAATTCGTTGAAGGGTCTGTCGTAAGGGTCTTGAAGAGTAACCCTTTGTCGTGGGATAACTGGTGTTATGGTGTGATTGGAGGAGACGGGTGCTGTTTATTTTGGACGACTAGTTCCAGACAAGGTGTTAGAGGCTTGTAGTGAAGCTTGTGTCTTCACGTATGACGTGGTTGTTAGTTCATGGTGAGGCTTGGCGACGACGTTCGTCTTGCTCTTGTGTTTGGTGCGTGAGTTGGTAACGTCTGAGGCCGGTTGATTGAGGGCAGCTGGCTCAATTGGTCGTTAGTGTTGAACGTGGATGACGAATGTCTTGGTCTTCAGAATGATGTGTGATTTGTGGTGCCGCTGGAGACAAGCTGTCCGAGACAAGCTGTATGTTTTGGGCCTTGATTGTTTGAGGCTGCCGTCATTGGGTGTGCGTTTGTCAGGAACCATGTGAACAATGATGGTTGTCTTGATCTTAGGTTGATGCTGGATTTGTGATTCGTGGTCAAGATGAGTTGTCCGGGACAAGTTGTTTGATTCTTGATATTAGTTGTTTGAAACTTCCCTTGTTAACGTGGGTTTGAGTCACGAACGAGGTGGGATGATGACAATCGACTTAGACTTTCTAAATGATGTGTGATTCGTGGATTATGGCCGAGACCAGTGTTTGCGACAAGCTGTCTGCTTCTTGGCTTCAATTGCTTGAAAATTCATTCATAATGTGAGAGTATGTCACGAATGAGTTGAGATGATTATCGCGTTTTGATTTTCAGGATGAAGCGTGATTTGTGGATCACGGCTGGGAGAAGTTGTCCGGGACAAGTTGTCACGTTTTTGTCGAATCATCTGTTGTATTGATGAGGGTGTGTTCTGGATTGTGATGAACTGTCTGGGATAAATCGGAGTTACAGTTGAGATGAGGTGAGAAGGTTATGCGGGACGGCTGTCTTGTTGTTCAGATTTTTTTTTTCAATGTGATGATGGTTGTGTATGTCTTCAGGTTGTTGCGAGATTCGTTGATCTCGGTGTGGAGTGGCAGTCCGTTTCTTGGCTTTAGTTTCTTGGAAATTCCTCCGTCACATGAATGTGATAACACAAGGGGGGCGAGGCCGTGAGGGGTGTCTTGATCTTGGATGACGACCGAGAGGAGCTGTCTTGGGACAAGTCGTCTGAGTCTTGCTTAATTGCTTGAAAACTTCACTCATAACGTTCGAGTAAGTTGCGGATGAGACGAGACGATGGTGGTACTGTTTTTCAGGTTGACGAGTGACTGAATCTTGATTTCAGTAGCTGGTAGTTTCACCCATAGCGTGAGCAGCGAGCGTGAGTTACGAATGAGACGGGACGACGATGATCGCTTTAATTTTCAGGTGGTGGTGACGAGCAGTCCTCGATGAGCTGTCTGATTCTTGGTCTCAATTGTTTGAAACTTTACTCATGACGTGAATAAGATGAGACGATGGTGGTGCTGGTTTCAGGTTGATGAGTAATCTTCGGATTACGGATGAAAGGTGCTTGTTTGGGGGCGTGTAGTCCGCTTCCTGGTTTCAGTTGCTTGAGACTTCACTCACAGCGTGAGCCTGAGTCACGAACGAGACGAGACGACGCTGTTCGTGTTGATCTTCAGGTAGAGAAGCCGAGATGTCCTTGATAAGCTCTCTGCTTCTTGGTCTTGATTGTTTGAAACTGTACTCAATGACGTTTCTTTGCAAAACGGGATGAGATGACGACGGACGTCTTGACTTTGAATTCATGCGTGAGTAGTGGGTCATGGTTGGGACAAGCTGTCGTAGACAAGCTGTCTGATTCTTGGCTTCTGTCCCTTGAAATTACAGTCTTTACATGAATGCGAGTTCCAAATGAAACGAGGTGGTGGCGGCCATCTTGACTTTATCTTCATGCTTGAGTTGAGGATGATGTTCGGGACAAGTTGTTTGTTTCCTGGTTTAGGTTTGTTTGCTTGCTTGCTTGTTTGCTTGCTTGGTTGTTTGGTTGTTTGTTTGCATGTTTCTTTGCATGTTTGCTTCCTTTCATGCTAGCTTGATTGCTTGGTTGTTAGCGTGTTTCTTTGCTTGTCTGTTTACTTGCTTGCTTGTTTTCGTGCATGTTTGCTTGCTTGTATGCTTGTTTGCTTGTTTGTTCTCTTGCTTGTGAAGATTTTGGACGTTGCGTGAGCGTTAGTTATGTGTTAGACAAGGTATAAATTGTTTTAGTTGTTGAGATTTGAAGGGGTGGTGGGGGGGGGGGGAAGAGACGGATGGTGTTCAATTTCTCCCCCTCTTTTATTTGATTTGTAATTGTCTTCGCCGTTGTTCTTGGTCTGTTGTTGTTGTTTGATCCGCTTCAGGTAAAGGTGATTTTTGGTGTTTGCATGCATGAAAAACATTGTGCATGAATTCTTTGTTCTTCAGAGGAAGAATTATTCAATCGTGTTTTCCGGATGGAAGCAGTTTTGGAGAAAACTTTTCCGTCTTCGTTTGAAGAGAAGGAGATGTTTGTCTTGGTTTTCATGGAAGAGATTGCGGACGGGGTGAAGTGGTCAGTCGGGAGGTAGATGCGTCGGCGAGTGGCTGCAACCCTGGGCGAAGCTAGCAGTTTAGGGGCGAAGGCGAAGCAAAGTTGAAGGCGAAGGCGAAGCAAAGCTGAGTGCGAAGGCGAAACAAAGTTGAGGGCGAAGGCGAAACAAAGTTGAGGGCGAAGGCGAAGCAACGGTTGATGGCAAAGGCGAAGCTAAGCCAAGGTGTAGGTGAAGCCTAGTTGAGGGCTGTAGAGGCGGGTGTAATGCAGCCAAGTTTGGTGCGAAGTTGGTCAGTAAGACGGCGAAGGTGGTGGGAAGAGAAGCCAGTTTGCTTGTTCCTTCAGGTGGTCGGGGTGGGGGGATCCGTTCATGGCGGTGCGGGCCCCGCTGGGCATCGGCGGCAGGTCGGAGGCGAAGCGGAAGGAAGACCAGTGCCGGTCGGCGAAGTGTACGAAACGAGCTCGTTCCCATGGTTGTCAGGTAGGGAAGAGCGCAGCAGCGGTCGGACAAAGGCGTTGGTGGCAAAAAGTGAGGATGCCGGTTGGGAAGTCCGTAAAACGGCAGGCATCAATCCAGACAGGGCGAAGCAGCCGTGGTAAAGTCAGTGGCAAGGCGAAGGCGAAGCGGCCACTATAATTTTGGATCAGGAAGCGTAGGGCTGGCGGGCAAAGGGCAGTCCTGGATGAAGGCTTGGCCGGAGAACAGATCCTGCCATCAGCTACGGTAGGCTACGGTAGTCAGTAGGCTTGGACTATCAGCTATCAGTTACGGTAGTCAGTAGGCTTGGACCTTCCAAAAAGGGCGAAGGCGAAGGCGCAGGTGAAGGCACAGGCGAAGGCGAAGGCGAAGGTGAACCTGGAAGCGAGAGGAGCGAAGTGTCCGTTTCGTTGCGTGGAGGGAAAAA
This sequence comes from Lithobius niger, assembly GCA_023313725.1. NCBI lineage: Eukaryota > Metazoa > Arthropoda > Chilopoda > Lithobiomorpha > Lithobiidae > Lithobius > Lithobius niger. The sequence goes on along the minus strand of JAHWFP010266342.1, from coordinate 145,470 downwards.
AAGATGGCAGGCGGGAATCGCCGATCCGCTTATATAAGAGGAGTCGCGCACGCGCATGCACAGACCGGGTTGTGCAGCTGGCCATCTAGCGACGATTTCTAGAATCCTCCTGCGAGAGAGCATCCTTCAGGGGAAGATGCAACAAAAACACAGGTCATTTATGTTTCCTAAGGGCAATAGAAAGGACTGATATCATATCTAAAACCAAAACTGGTAAAAGGGGCCGCCAAGTTCCGAATGGTTCAGCCCTTCAAAGGAGTGATATCTACACACCAAAACATTCGTCAACTTAATCGCACCGAATAATATTTTGAACGTTAAATGAAAACTTGAACAATGCTACCAAAAGTACCAAAAGTTTATTACGAGCTGTAAAAAATTAATTAGTCCCCTATCCAAAAATATAATTAGTCTTGCCCAAATGCTTCAAGAAGTTGGAGTGTCGGATGTAGTTGGGGAGAAGGGGGGAGGCGGTAGAAAACCAGTACAAGCTTGCATTTTCCATGTGTTTGCCAGTCAGTTTACGGCACTAATTCCTGCGTCAAAATGGTCTGGTAAGTCAGTTAAGCTACATTAACACGGCCAGTGTTAGTAAGGGTCAAGCCTAGGGTCTCTGTGCTAAACTATTTACTTTGAGAGCTTATAACTCCGTCAAAATTGAACATTTTAAAACCAAATTTGAAATCTAGGCTCGACTAGTCAAGAACTGTCTATAGTCCAAAAATTTTGAAATTCGTTCTAGTCAAATCAGAGATCCAGACAGGTGCCAAACAGACAAATTGTTGTTGTTGTTCTGGGGATGTAGGCTACCTTTTGCCTGTCTTCCCTACAGGTAAAAACTACACTATCTAAACTCATGGGAACACGGTCAAATCATAGCTTCCTAGGTGGGCATGTGCCTTTTCAAGGTTATTTAGTTTAACTGATACAGTTATTTAGAAAAAAAAAATCATCACGTGCGAACTGAAACAATTAAAAATGTATTTTGATGATTAAAAAAACAAATTCTCCATACTGTAATTAAATTTTCCCAACGTACATTTATGTAGATAATGTTCCTGATCGATTCCTGAATACTGTTCGGTATATTGGTACTAAAGGTAGCGTGTGCAGGAGCAGTTACTAATGTTCCGAGCAGCAATGGCGCCTCACATTCAGTTTACGAATCTTACACCATAGCGTGTATAAGTGCTCCTACTGTTCAGTGTAGATAGGAATCCTACAATCTCCGGATTAGTGTACTGTGTTTTGAAGCTACGTCTGCCACTGTATTGGGAAAATTCCGATTTCTTTCAGATTTTACACACACAGGCAGCTATTAGTTGATATCAAATGAAACAATGAGAGTACCATCATCACTGTATCCTGTATGGCCGGCATCTTGAGACCAAGTCAAACAGTGAATGTGAGATCGTCACTAGTTTGCTAATGGCCACCATCTTGAAATCAGGCGGCTATTTTGAAATTGTGCTTATTATCGTCAGATTTCCTTCGATTTAACAACATAGACGATAATTTGTGATACCAATTAAAACAATGAACGTGCCATCGTCAATAGTAATCTCTAATGGCTGCCATCGTCAATAGTAATCTCTAATGGCTGCCGTCTTGAAATCAGGCGGCCATCTTAAAAATTATGATTATTAGCCTATTATACGATTCCATTTACATTAGAACATAGTTGATATCAATTAAAACAATGAATGTGCCATCACTAGTCTTTAATGGCTGCCATCTTGAAATCAGACGTCCATTTTGAAATTGTGATTATTATCGTCTGATTTCCTTCAAATTTAGAATGGAGGCAAAATAGTTGATACCAAATGTAACAGAGAATGTGTCACCGTCACTAGTAATCTCTTATGGCAGCCGTCTTGAAATCGGGTAGCCATTTGAAATTGTGTTTATTTCCTTTAAATTTAGAACGAAGACGAAATAGATAACAAGCGAAACAGTAAATGTCCCTTCATTACTGGTTATCTCTAATGGCTGCCAACTTGAAATCGGCAAGCCATTTTGAAACTATGCTTATTATCATCCGATTCCTTCAAATTTAGAACTGAGACAAAATAGTAGATTCCTAGAGAAACAATGAATGTGCTATTATTCACCAGGAATCGCTAGTGAATCTTGATCAGGTGGCCATTTTGAAATTGTGCTTATTATCATCCGATTTCCTTCAAATTAAGAACGTAGACGGTATTGTTGATGTGAAGTGAAACAGTGAATGTTCGATCGTCACTAGTAATCGTTAATAGCCGCCATCTTGAAACCGGGAGGCCCTTTTGAAATTATGCTTTTATCGTCCGATTTCCTTCAAATTAAGAAGTAGACTATTTTGTAGTACCAGTTACAACAATGAATATACCATCGTCATTATTAATCTATAATATCTGCCATTTTGCAATCAGGCGGCCATTTTGAAATTATGCTTGTTATTGCACGATTTCCTTCAAGAAAAAAAAATAAAGATGTGAAATAAAAAATAAAATAGGAAGTTGTACTCCATCTCTAGTTTGGGTGAACTGCATGTTCTTCACGTTGTAGGCAGTACCGTCAATTGCACTATGTTACAGTTTCGCTGCAATTATCAAAGTAACACGTATTAATAAGCAAAAACGAAACATTAAATGTTTCCAGTAAGGTTTTAAAGTCCAATGTAGAAAAAACACGGACAAGCTTTGACAGTGTAAAATTTAAAATTTAGGTGTAAAATTTTGTCAGTAAGAGGCTGGTAAGCATTAGACCCTCACTACCAGGAAGGGGCAGCTTTCTTCGTATTTTAACAAAGAACTGTACGAGATCCTCCTACAGACACCTGCGTGATCATCCAATGGAAATGAGGTTCATTTACCAGAAACATGACAAAGTATTCGCAGTAAAGAGCATTATGGGTCGTCATCAATTACCTTAAATATACGAAATTCGTATGAAGATAGTTAACAATTCTAAAACATCAAAAGTCAAATGCTTTTAAGAGAGTTCTTGAAAGATATTTTAAGCACAAAAACCTGATATAACCATACATTATAATTCTGTCCGAATAGGCTAGAATTATTTTTACAAAGTTGGCTTTACAAAATTGTCTTACTAATTCGTTAAGCAAGTCCGATGGTAGTGAGTATGCGATTCCAGCTTTGCTTTAGGTTGAAAATGTTTTTGTGCCTATTTGGGGGGGGGGGGGGGGGGGGAGGGGGTAACATGGCAACGAATTCGCAGTATAGAGCATCATTGGTTGTCATCAACCAATTTCCCAATTTCGTACGAAATTTGTATAAAGCTAATAAAAAGTTTTAAAGCATCGAAAGTGAAGTGATAAACTTCACAACAAAATTGTGTTCTTTAAGTTCTTTAAAGGTAATTCCAATGGGGAAAAATCTGTTGCAACCGTTCATATGCACGTTCTGTCTGCATAAGTTTAAACTATATTTACAAAGTTAGAATTACAAAATTAGCCTACTATAATAATATAAATAATAAATAGAACATTTGTTTAAAAAGCAAAACAGGTCAGGAAAGGATCGCTGGTATCGCTTACTACCAGCCTAATTTCAGTAAAATTCCAGTAAAAATTTTATCAATATACGTGAAAACAAAACTAGGACTTTAGTAAGTTTGTCTATGTAAAAAAATATGTCAAATCCTCTAAATTTAACAAATGTCTAAAAATATCAATAGACCATGTTGTGTCAGTATCGTTTTTTAGGGAATTCCATGCAGGGACCACCCTTACAACGAAAAAATGTCGACAATTTAACCTGGATGGTTGTGTAACCAATTTGAGACTGTGGCCCCTTGCCCTACACTCAGTAGAAAATTCAAAAAACGGCAGGTCAACCCCAAGAAGAGAATGAACAGCCTTGAATACCATGACGAGGTCAGCCTTTAACCGGCAAAGTTCCCAGGAATTGATTTTTAAAATTCTTAAGCGTTGGGAATAATTTACGTTTCGCATGCCCAGCAGTCTTGGCGAAACGTCTCCAGAAGTAAAACTACGCTGAACAATGGCAATCCGACAATTTGCTAAAGAGACAATATGAGAATAATGAATTGACTACTTTAGGTCATGACTGAGCCAAATACCAAGATCTTTTACAAGGTTTGCTTTTGTCAGTGGCTCGTTTTTGAGGGTATATGTATAACAAGGGTTTTGCTTTCCAGTATGGAAACTCATACATTTGTGGTACGAAATCGGCAGTTGTCAAGTGGTTGCCCAGTTTGAAATATACCCGATTTCATTGTTTAATGCCTGATGGTCATGTACATCAACCAACGCAGAGTGTAGCTTTAGATCAGCAGCAAACTTTTCTTGGTCGGCACTGGTTTTGTTGCAGGACAGATCGCTTAAGAAAAAGATGAACAACAGTGGGCCAAGTACCGAACCCTGTGAGACCCCGCTAGAAACATCAGCCAGAGATGAACAACAATCACCAATAACGATACGCTGCGTACGGTTTAAAACAAAGGCACGGATCCAATTTAAAAGTTTGCCCCCAAATCCACAATGGGACAGCTTATAAAAGAGTTTTTCATGTAGCACAGACTCGAAAGCCTTTTGGAAGTCGAACAGAATTACGTGTTACGTATCCAGGACCAGTAACAGCTGATGTACTGTAGAACGACCCGGCAAGAAACCAAACTGGTCCTTTTCACTGATATTGTAAGTGGATGTATAGTGAATCATATGTTTGCGGATAATCGCCTCCATTATTTTGCATGGTACGGCCGTGAGAAGTCGAACGATAATTTGAATGAATAGCGGAATTTCCCTTCTTAAATACAGGTACAACGTTTGCTGTGCTCCAAATTTCTGGTACGGCTGTCGATTCCATGGATAAAAAGAAAATAAAAAGCGAGTAGAATATTTATAAAAGGGCCGATTTGCTTATAGAAGTAGGCAGAGAAACCATCTGGTCCAACTGTATATGGCTTGGTTTGATGTCACCTATAGCAGAAAGGACATTTCCCGGCATAAAAAGACCATTTTCGCAGTTTGGGGGATGATGTATATGATGGTTTACTAAAGGGGTATTTCCATTATCAACCACACCTTTTTTACTAAACCTGTATTTAAAAGATTTGCCTTTGCAAGGGTGTCGGAATGAGAAGAGTTCCCAACCCTGAAAGGTGGAATCGATCTACAAATTCCCATCTTTACATGGAAAAAGCGAAAGAGGGAGGACACATTTCCCTCGGCGATAAGCTTCTGTTCGTATGAACAGTGCCATTTTTAAAATTTTGATGCATAAGTCTTTCGACACTTATTGTATTTGAATAAGTTAACTGCTGTTCTCAATGCCTTATAATTACGCCACAATATGAGTTTACGATTCCCGAGTTTTCTGATGTACCTCGGAACAGGAGGGCATGAGGCTAAGGTTTTTCTAGTCCTACTAGGTGAACTACAAAAGTCAACTTCCTGGTGTAAAATGGAACTAAAGATGTTCCATGACTCGTTTACATCATACATCATCTACATAATTAAGGACGTATGATGTGCGTGCGTGCGTGCGTGTATTTCTACTCCTCTGGAACCAAGGCACCTACAAAGATGGGAGTAGGACCAAACGAAAGATAATTAAATTGCGCTTTTAATAGGCCTATTTTCATCGCTATAACTTGATATTATCACCCTCAAATAGGCGAAAAACCCTGAAAAACTAACGTCAAAGTTTTTTTTAAACCCTCTTGAAGATTGTTCATGACGTCATAGTTTGTTCATGAAAACCTCCTCGAGCGAAGAGAGATGATCTGGAAAAGAATGCACGGACAACGTATTTCGCAACAAACCACATATACATCTTAAAATTGGTTTTGTATTAATTGACTAGATGCAGGGAAAAATCAAAACAATAGATTTGGTTTTAAAACGGTGTTTGCGCTGATTGAGTGAGCGAAGCGAACGAAAATCAGCGTTTGTCATCAGAAACAGTGCTTTTCTGATAAATTGCTTGATCTTAACTTTTTGCTCGACTCCTTGGGCGTAAAAAAATTATACTGACCTTCTCTCGAGATAACCGATATCTCATACTACACTCTTATAATTTGCTTGATCGTTTTTTATGTGAAAGGTCTGTTAAGTGTTGCAGCAAGAAATCTCCTCGAGCGCAGCGAGACGACGCGGAATGAGCGAGCGAAGCGAGCGACTCCGCTAGTCTACATAATTAAAATCATACGACGTGCGTGCATGCGTGTTTGTACCTCTACTCCTCCGGAACCAAAGCGCCTACAAAGATGGGAGTAGGACCAAACGAAAGATAATCAAATTTCGCTTTTAATAGGCCTATTTTCATCGCCGTAACTTGATATTATCACCCTCAAATATGCGAAAGAACCTGAAAAACTGACGTCAAAGTTTTTTTTAACCCTCTTCATGTTTGTTCATGACGTCATAGTTTGTTCATGAAAACCTCCTCGAGCAAAGAGAGTTGATCTGGAAAAGAATGCACGGAGGACGTATTTTACAACACAACACATATACATCTCAAAATTGGTTTTGTATTACCCAATGAATTGATGCATGGAAAAATCAAAACAATAGATTCGGTTTTAAAACGGTGTCAAACATTCGTGTTTCTGAAGCACGAAGGTGTGTGGATTGAAAGAGCAAAACGAGCGATTTCCACATAAACTAAACCTTTTCAATGTGTCGCTTTGCTCTATCATAGGAGCATCGTAGGAGATTACATGTGACGTTCTGAAGATGTTCTCCAAGTGAGGGATCATCAGAAAGTGAAGTGATAAGACGCCCATGGAAAAATCTGTACTGAGCAAGACGTAAAGAACAATATTCTTAAAATAAGTAAAACAAGAAAACCCATATAAAGTTTATACCAACACAAATTACAAGTGATGTGTGGTTCAGTCACGTTACCCAGGAAATGTCTGCGCTGATTGAGTGAGCGAAGTGAACGAAAATCAGCGTTTGTCATCAGAAACAGCGCTTTTCTGGTAAATTGCTTGATATTAACTTTTTGCTTGACTCCTTGGACGTAACAAAATAATATTGACCTTCTCTCGAGATAACCGATATCGCATACTACACTCTTATAATTTGCTTGATCGTTTTTTATGTGGAAGGTCTGTCCGTATCATAAGTGTTGCAGCAAGAAATTTGCTCGAGCGCAGCAAGACGACGCGGAATGAGCAAGCGAAGCGAGCGACTCCGCTAGTCTACATAATTAAAATCATATGATGTGCGTGCGTGCGTGCGTGTTTGTACCTCCACTCCTCCGGAACCAAAGCACTTACAAAGATGGGAGTAGGACCAAACGAAAGATAATTAAATTTTGCTTTTAATAGGCCTATTTTCATCACTGTAATTTGGTATCACCCTCAAATAAGCGAAAGAACCTGAAAAACTAACGTCAAAGTTTTTTTTTACCTGCATGATGTTTGTTCATGACGTCATAGTTTGTTCATGAAAACCTCCTCGACCAAAGAGAGATGATCGGGAAAAGGATGCTCGGACGACGTATTTTGCAATACACCACATATACATCTTAAATTGGTTTTGTATTAACCAATGAATTGATGAATTGATGCATGGAAAAATCAAAACAATAGATTTGGTTTTAAAACGGTGTCAAACATTCGTGTTTCTGAAGAATGGAAGGAAGGAAGGAAGGAAGAAATATTGAATGGAAAGATAGAAGGAAGGTTAAAAAAAGAAGGGAGGATGGATGAAAGGAAGGAACGAATTAAGAATGGATGGAAGAATGGAAAAGAGGAAGAAAGGATGTGAGAATGAAGGATGAATGGAAGGAAGGAAGGAAGGAAGGAAGGAAGGAAGGAAGAATGGAAGGATGAATGGAAGAATGGAAGGAAGGA
>JAHWFP010266342.1:125083-137540 GCA_023313725.1 Lithobius niger | reverse complement strand
GATAAATGGATGGAAGGATAAAAGGAAGGCTGGATGGATTGAAGGAAGGATGGAAGGATGGACGGAAGGAAGGATGGAAGGAAGTAAGAAAGGGTGGAAGGAAAGGAAGGAAGGAAAGATGGATGAATGGATGAAAGGATAGAAGGAAGGCTGGATGGATTGAAGGAAGGATGGAAGGAAGGAGGGAAGGTTGGATGGATAAAAGGACGGATAGATGGATGGAAGGAGGGATAGGTGGAAGGTAGGAAGGAAGGATGGAAGGATGGAAAAAAGGATGGATGGAAGGAAGGGTGGAAGGAGGGTAGGATGGATGGAAGGATGGGCGGACCTGATTGTGTATCAATGACTTGATGCTTAGAAAAAACAGACCCATAGGATGGTTTTGAAAGGGCGTCATTTTCTTGGATTCTGAAGCACGGCAGTGCGTGGATTGAGCAAGCAAAGCGAGCGATTTCCACGTAAACTAAAACTTTTCAATGTGTGTCTCGCTTTGCTCTCGCAATATTTCATCTCTCACCTTCGTAGGAGATTACATCTGACGTTCTGCAGATGTTTCTCCAAGTGTGGGATCATCAAAAAGTGAAGTGATAAGACGCCGATGGAAAGATCTGTACTGAGCAGGACTTAAAGAACAATATTCTTAAAATAAGTAAAACAAGAAAACCCATATAAAGTGTATACTAACACAAATTACAAGTGTGAGTGGTTCTTGGTGGTTACATTGATTCAGTCACGTTTCTGAGGAAATGTTTTAAGAATGAGTGAGCGAAGCGAACGAAAATCAGCTTTTGTCATCAGAAACAGAGCTTTTCTGATAAATCGCTTGATCTTTTTGCTTGACTCCTAGGACGTAAAAAAATAATATTGACCTATCTTAATAACCGATATCGCATTCTACACTCTTATAATTTGCTTGATCGTTTTTTATGTGGAAGGTCTGTCTGTATCATAAGTGTTGCAGCAAGAAATCTTCTCGAGCGTAACGACGTGGAATGAGCGAGCGACTCCGCTAGTCTACATAATTAAAATCATACGATGTGCGTGCGTGCGTGCGTGCGTGCGTGTTTGTACCTCTACTCCTCCGGAACCAAAGCATCTACAAAGATGGGAGTGGGACCAAACGAAAGATAATTAAACTTCGCTTTTGATAGGCCTATTTTCATCGCTGTAACTTGATATTATCACCCTCAAATAAGCGAAAGAACCTGAAAAACTAACGTCAAAGGTTTTTTTAACCGCATGATGTTTGTTCATGACGTCATAGTTTGGTCATGAAAACCTCCTCGAGCAAAGAGAGATGATCTGGAAAAGGGTGCACGGCGACGTATTTTGCAACACACCACATATCCATCTTAAAATTGGTTTTATATACTAACTGACTTGATGCAGGGAAAAATCAAAACAATTGATTTGGTTTTAAAACGGTGTCAAACATTCGTGTTTCTGTAGCACGGAGGTGCGTGGTTTGAACGAGCAAAGCGAGCGATTTCCACGTAAAGTAAACCTTTTAAAGTGATAAGACGCCCATGGAAAAATCTGTACTGAGCAGGTCGTAAAGAACAATATTGTTAAAATAAGTTAAAACAATATTCTTAAAATACGAAAACCCATATAAAGTGTATACCAACACAAATTACAATGGATGTGTGGTTCTTGGTGGTTACATTGATTCAGTCAAGTTTCTGAGTAAATGTCTGCACTGATTGAGTGAGCGATGCGAACGAAAATCAGCGTTTGTCATCAGAAACCGCGCTTTTCTGATAAATTGCTTATTCGTAACTTTTTGCTTGACTCCTTTGACGTAAAAAAATTAATATTGACCTTGTCTCGAGATAACCGATATCGCATACTACACTCTTGTAATTTGCTTGACAGTTTTTTATGTGGAAGGTCTGTCTACATCATAGTGTTGCAGCCAGAAATCTCCTCGAGCGCAGCGAGACGACGCGGAATGAGCGAGCAAAGCCTCCTCCTTAAAATATGCGAAAAACCTTCATATATACGAAAAACCTCGGAAAAATAACGTTTTTTTAAACCCTCTTTATGTTTGTTCATGACGTCATAGTTTGTTCATGAAAACCACCTCGTGCAAAGAGAGATGATCTGGAAAAAAATGCACGGACGACGTATTTTGCAACACACCACATATACATCTTAAAATTGGTTTTGTATTAACCAATGAATTTATGAATTGATGCATGGAAAATGGAAGGAAGGATGGAAGGAAGGATGGATGGATGGAAGGATAGAAGGAAGGATGAGTGGATGGATCGAAGGAAGGATGGAAGGAAGTAAGAAAGGATGGAAGGAAAGGATGGAAGTAAGGAAGGAAGGATGGATGGATCGAAGGGAGGATGGAAGGAAGAAAGGAAGGTTGGATAGAAGGAAGGATGGATGGATGGAAAGAGGGATGGGTGGAAGGTAGGAAGGAAGGATGAAAGAATGGAAAAAAGGACGGATGGAAAGAAGGGTGGAAGGAAGGATGGATGGAAGGAAGGGTGGACCTGACTGTGTATCAACTGACTAGATGCATGGAAAAAAACAGACCCATAGATCTGGTTTTGAAAGGGCGTCATTTTCTTGGATTCTGAAGCACGGCAGTGCGTGGATTGAGCGAGCAAAGCGAGCAGTTTCCACGTGAACTAAAACTTCTCAATGTGTGTTTCGCTTTGCTCTCGTAATCTTTCATGTCTCACCTTCGTAGGAGATGACATCTGACGTTCTGCAGATGTTTCTCCAAGTGAGGAATCATCAGAAAGTGAAGTGATAAGACGCACATGGAAAAGTCTGTACTGAGCAGGAAGTAAAAGAACAATATCTTTAAAATAAGAAAAACAATCAAACCCATATAAAGTGTATACTAACACAAATTACAAGTGATGTGTGCCTCTTGGTGGTTACATTGATTCAGTCACGTTTCTGAGGAAATGTTTGCGCTGATTGAGTGAGCGAAGCAAACGAAAATCAGCGTTTGTCATGAGAAACAGCGCTTTTCTGATAACTTGCTTGATCTTTTTGCCCCACTCCTTGGACGTAAAAAAATAATATTGACCTTCTCTCGAGATAACCGATATCACATACTATACTCTTATAATTTCCTTGATCGTTTTTTATACGGAAGGTCTGTCTATATCATAAGTGTTGCAGCAAGAAATCTCCTCGAGCGCAGCGAGACGACACGGACTGAGCGCCCGCGCCGTCTCACTGCGCTCAAAGAGATTTCTTGCTGCAACACTCGAGCGCAGCGAGACGACGCGGACTGAGCGAGTAAAGCGAACGACTCCGCTAGTAGCCATTACGTAATCGCGTAATCCAATCGACTTCGCCCAGACGCTGTTTCAACTTTTCAAAATGTATCACCTTCCGACACATTTGTGAGGCAAAAGTTGCAGAGAATGCGACATGCAATTTGAAAGTTACCATGCAGTGGTTGCTGAGACCTAGCTGTTCAACAACATGAACATCATACACCAACTAACTTGTTAGGCTTACCACCGTGTAGTAGGTCTACTACTTACCAGCCCCTTACTGAAAAAATTTTACGTCCAGACCCTTACTGTCAAAGCTTGTCCGTGTTTCTTATAGGTTTTGACTTTTAGACCCTTACTCTTAATATTTAACGTTTCGTTATTGTTTATTAATAATAAGCAGGACAGCTCCCCCCCCCCCCCCCGCATATGATCGGTTCTTTTTGTAGCCGATGCAGGCTTGGGCGAATGCTAATTGTTGTGGTGTTTAATTTGTAAAGACCTTCAACAATAATTAGCAGATACAGTAACGTCGCAGAATTTTCATGCAAACAAGAAATTACAGCATGAAAATACTGTGACGCCACTATATCTGCAAATTATTGTTGAAGGTCTTTGCAAATTAAACATCACAGTTAGCAGTCGCCCTGTTGCCCAAGCCTCCAAGATTCCCACTACGGACTTCAATAGAATAAAGATTATCGAGATTCCCACTACGGACTTCAATAGAATAAAGATTATCGAGAATCCCACTACGGACTTCAATAGAATAAAGATTATCGAGATTCCCACTACGGCCTTCAATACAATAAAGATTATCGAGATTCCCACTACGGACTTCAATAGAATAAGGATAATCGAGATTCCCACTGCGGACTTCAATAGAATAAGGATAATCGAGGTTCCCACTATGGACACAGAAGCAAACAAACAAAAAAACTATGATCTTAGTTATAGTATAGATTTATTTGCTGTAGATACCATTGGCTACAGAAAGAAATTAAAAGACGGTCTTATAACGGCTGTTAAGCAAGCGATGCAACAGTCCTGTCCACGTAATCTTATCCTAGTTGGAACTAGTATTACGTTTTTTGGTGGACATTTCTCGTGGTGACTCTGATACAATGGTACTGAGCGCATGACAGGCAAGATCGTAACATTACCACAAAGACGGAGAAATTGTTACCTACCATCAACTAACCTACCGTCTTTGACGCAATCTGTTACGATCACTGCTTCCAGCGATGTGCACATGAATTATTTCAAGCGAGCGCAAAGCCAAGCAAGAACAGGTAGAAAAGAATTGCGCCTCATTGAATTAGTAACCAAAACGGAACATTTTGTGTATGTGAGTCTGGTATACACTTGACCAATAAGCATGAACTGAATACGTTCGAAGAACGAAAGTATGTCTGCACTACTGAGCCCCAACGGACGCTCTTCTGTGGCTTTTAGTAAAATGCTTACCAGCTCGCTATGTGGCCAGGCGCTGGCTGCCACTGTTTTCATGACGGCCTTGTAATCAGGCGGCATCCTTCTCACCAGCTTCGAACAGCAAAGACGTTTTTCCTCCAGTTATGAGTTATGGTGACGATGAGTAATCTACTGATAAGTATTGTGCATTTTTTTTATACCTTCCAATAAATAACAACTCCAATCCAAGAAGGAGCACTGCAGCAGTGCAAGCACGTCGGCCTAATAGGCAGGGAAGCCTTTAAGGAGACGATAGCGCTTCTTCACACACGCGAAATCGCGTAACAATATAGGCCCGCGAGCCGAACGTGCGGATTGATACTCTGTCGTAATATCCGCCAACTGGAAGACGCGTGACGTCAAGCATGAATCAGCGTGCTCGCGCCAAGGCTAACTGAGGTAGTAGCAGCTAATGCAGCTTCAATCCCAGTTTGCCTTGGCTCGTGTATTGATAGCGAAAACGTAAACAAACCAATGCGGTAGAAATCCCCCCACGTTGCAAATCCATTCTGCGAATGTTGCAACGCTAATAATATTGCAAAAAAACTATTCCAGTTTCTATGGTGTTTTTCTCGCGTGTTTCTGTTGTGATACCTCGAGTATATTTTTGTGTAAAGTTACTAAGAACATGCTACGTAGGTTGGTAAAAAAAATTTTTGAGGAGCTGCATCAAACTCGTTTGCGTACGTTTACGTATACTGTCACTGTCATCATGAAATCCCTGCTGAGTAATTACCTCACTTTATCCGTTCCTGCTCCCTTCCCTCTCACCCCCCCCCCCCCACCCAACCAAAGAAATCCTACCTACTCCCCGCCCAAAAACGTGTGGTATAACAACAAAAATTGACACACTCGGAAATGAGTGGGAGCGGACGTGGATAGTAAATAAGCAACGGAGAAGGGTTTTGTGTGTATGAGTGTGTGTGTGTGGGGGGGGGGGGGGGGGGGGGAGGTAGGGGGGGGGGGAGACGTAGGGTCGTTATCGCCATATCGACTAACCTTCAAGTATTAAACAAATTAGGCCTGAAGGAAATAAGTTTGGTTGCCGTTACATTGAAATAAAACTGGTAGGTCGGTGAAGCATTTTATTTATTACTTTATTTTATCCTACATGTAAATAAGAGTTGCTACTCGTTTGAATTCAAAAAACAAAATGAAAGTGTCATCACAAAGGTCATGTGTGCCGTTACCTTCCCCCCAACCCCCGCCTAAACGGAAGAAGTTATTTCTTCATTTCACGCCATACATAAGTTAGGGTATAACAACTGTATAAATGAAACTTTTGGAAGCGGGTGGGGGGAGGGTAAAAAATAATCTGTGGTGGCAGGAGTATTTTTTGTGTGGGGGGGGGGGAGGGAGCTGAAGAGGAAACGCATCACTCGAAACGATTACGGCCCTATTGTCTAATATAAAAAAAAAACTACCATCGATGTCATAATGACGTGCATGTGGTCGCATAACCTCCCCCCCCCCCCCAGACACCCTTCATCCAGATCGTCAAAAAATGCACTCTCCCACCCTCTACCAGATTGATGATGTTCAAAGGTTCGAGTCCCGTGGTGAGCGTGTGAGTGCGCGGGGTGGGGGGCGGGGAGAGAAAGAGTTGCTGAAAAACCCCTCCCTCCAGATTGTCAAAAAAATGAGTTCTCCTACCTTCATCCAGATCGACGATGTTGAAAGTTTCGAGTCGGGGAGGAGGGGGAGACCCTCGTCCAGTTCGTCGAAAAATGTGATTTCCCACCCTCTTCCAGATTTCCAATTCTCAGTGGTTCGAGGGTGTGGGTGAGGTCCCGTGAGGTTGTGCCCGTGGGGTGAGGGGGGGAGGTCCCGGGGGGTGGGGCCCGTGGGGTGAGGGAGGGGGTGGGGAACGAAAAAACCCCTCGTTTAGATCGACAAAATATGGTTTCCCACCCTCGTCCAAATCAACAATTTACAGTGGTTCGAGGTGGGGGGACCCGTGGGGTGACGTGGTTGGGGGGATGACGAAAAAACCCCTCGCAACAATGTCGCCATGCACGGTACCGAGGTGAATTGTTTCAAGGGATTAACTTAAACATAGGGTTACTTGTTTACTAAATGCTGGATTTCAGTCAAACATACGCATGCTTTTCCGGGGCTGCACCAAATGGGAAATGTCACGGGGCGGCGATTTCGGGGGGGTCCGGGAGAGCGTGCCAGGGCAAGTGTGTGTGGCGGGCAATGCGCGCTACCGAAGTGAATTGTTTCATAGGCTTAACTTAAACATGGGATTACTTGGTTACTGAATGCTGAATTTCTCAGTGATAGGGCTTTTTTTTAGCATTCAGTCGAACACACGCCAGCGACTTTTCCGGGGCTGCACCAAAGGGAGAATGTCACGGGGCGGCGTTTTCGGGGAGGGGGAGACGGGCAAGCGTGTATGGGGGGACACGTATGCAAATCCGGGAGGGGGCAGGAGTGTGGGGATGGGGGTTAAAGTAATTGTGGGGGGGGAGGGCCATATGTTCGGTCTTTGGTTTGATAAATTTAAAACCAAAGACCAAACACCTGAGGTGCCAGAGGCGGGCAGAGAGATATTCAGAACTCACACTATCGGAGTGCAGGAACTAGATGCAACGGGGTGCAGCAGGGGAAGGGGGAGCAGGGATGTGCGGGTGGTAAGTAGGGGGGGGGGGTGCGCAGCATGCGCACGGGCACAACTAGTTTGCAGTTATAATGTCAAGACAAATTGTGTGTCCATGGAGGCAAGCTAGACTACCGCACTAAATTTTACGAAAAAATGTTAACTATAAAGGTAAAAAAAATGTTGCATGCCATACCATAATTATAAAATATACAACACAGTAATATAGCACTTTATAGTTTACACAGCTCGTGGTTAGCATTAAGGGCACACAAATAACAACATTCCAGTAATCTCTCAACAGCCTGTATAAAAACATTAATTTGAACAGTAATAAATAGTTTGTTCAGATGCTACGATTGCGAAGGAGCGCCAAATCTATTTTTAACTGCATTTATGGAGGGGGCCGAAACCACAGACTCCGGCAAGTTGTTATAAATGGGTAGTAACTAGAAACGAAATTATGTCTGGCACATTCGTGCTTATGGTAATGGAATTTTATTTTAAGGGAGTGACCACGTGTGGCTTCATTAGTTTGGTACTGGAAATGTTGTATTAAAGTTCGTCCTCTAACACCATGTTTGAGTATCTTGAATAACGTTATTATTCCGCCCCGAATAAGCCCCCACAATTAGAATGGAAAATTTAGATGCTTTAATCTTAGTTCAAGGGTAAATTTTTGAGGTTTGCTAATCTTTTGGAAAAGCGACGTTGCACATTTTCAAGTGCTGTCAGATATTATATGCGGAAAGGACACCAGAAGTCGATTGCGTATTCAAATATAGGACGAACTATACTATTTTAGATTCTGGTTGGCCACTCCGCGCGGATTTTTTGACAATGGATTAATCACGCCTGGTAAATATTTCTCTTCGAACAGACGAACCAGCATGGCGACCTTATCTCTCGCTTCATCGCTTTCCCGACGTGGAAAACCTCTGAATTCGCCGGCTAGGGAGATTGTTTGCAATGTTTTCAAATACATGGAGGCTCAGGACACAACACGGATGCTGAAACAACAAATTTAAGAGACCAGCTTTGCCACTGGAAAATTTCGGAGAACGGTAAGCGTGTCTTGTCAGTAGGAAAGGAAACACCGATACCCAACTCTGGCCAAAACTACGAAATGACGATTAGGCCTAACGCCGCAGACGACGCCGCCACGGCCTAGCTCATCGAAAGCTGAAGCGCGCAGAGAAATTGCCAAGCTTGCTCGCCCTTTGCAGCTATGATTCCGATTTATATCGAACGTCCAGTAAATGTTGCTCTACGTTGTAGTTCTTCGGTAAGTTAATAGCGTAGCTACAACCACAGTTTGTTTACTTGGCCGAGATGTGGGCCAACGAACATCACAGCCGACAGATGCAATGGCACGGCAAGGAAAAAAGTTACGTGGCCGTCTCATGCCACCGGGAAAAGATCGACGTTTGATATTATTGCATGCTGGCTCTAACGAAAAGGATTTGTAAATAGTGGTCAACTTCTTTTCAAACTAAGACTGGGGATTACCATGAAGAAATGAACGGCGAGTGTTTTAAAAACTGGTTAAAAACTACTAACCAATATTCCGGTCAACTTGGTGATCGTGATGGCCAACGTTCCGTGTCATTCAGTTCGACTCGATAAGGCAGCAACAAGCAAAAGCAATAAAGCAGAGAGTATTACGTGGCTCGAAAAACAAATTTCCGTACCACTGCGAGCTGAATCTCATCGAGTTAATTTGGGCCCAAGTTAAAGACGAAATAAGAGCATCCAACACAAAATGCAAAATTGTAGACGGCAAAACATTAACAACTACTGCGGTAGCCAGTGTAACCCCTGGTGATTGGCAGAAATGCTTTAACCACGTTGTAATTGTGTACCACTTCAACAATCTCCCTAGCCAATGACGAAAACTGCCCATTTAGAGCTCTCACAACTAGCCGTCAAACATTTCGAAACAATTACCCGTAATTTATGCAATAAAAAGAACACGCTATCCCCTAGACCCCTACACAATTTTTATATTATCAGTTTTGGAATAATAAAATATAAGGCCGACTCCTGATTTAATCTTGACAATCTTTTGGCCCTGTTATGAACGGAGATTTCCCCAGTTACGAAAGTCCAGGCATTTGCAATTTTCTAGTGTGGATCCTCCAACAAGCCATGCAGCTCCTGGGCCCCCCCCCCCCACGTAGTTAACCCTCAAGGAATGCTTAAATCAAAAATCGGGTACGTTTACTTCCTTCAGCATTATAAAGAAAAAATATTCTGAAACAATAAATAAAACGTAAATAAAATAAAATGAAATAAAACAAAATAAAAATATCATCGTCCAAAGAGTACTACCAATTTTCGTAAATGCTAACTTAAACACATTTTTGTGAGCCTAGCACATGCAGGAACTCAGTACGTGTACAAAGATCCAGTCACCACCAATGTTAGTGCATATGGGTGACAGGCGATTGCAAACGATCATAAATACAGCTATTTAGAATGGCCAACCAGAACCTAAAATAGGATAATATAAAATAAATTTTGAAACACGCTAGTGTGTCACGCCTAGTTAGGCAACAAACATCACGTCAATTCAATTATCAAGGACGTAAACCATTGTAGCGCGACGCCATATCGTAAGTGTCTTATATCCTGAATCACATTTGGGCATATTTCAGGTACTTGGCGAAAATTAATAATCCGGCACACAAACTTAAATTGTGGTGAAATGGAGAGCAATGAACCACCTGACAAAAATTAACTTGTGTAAGAATGTCGGCTAAACGACTTTTAATGCAAAATATGACCCTCCATAACGTTGCAAATGTGTTACTAGTTTCTACTTACTTCTAGTCCGCTCATCCTCATGTTAATTTTTCCGTTGTGTGATGATTCACCGATGCCGAGATAGCGGGAAAGCTTCCAGCTATGAAATTTGACCAATGGCTGCAGTACGATAAGAACTGCGTACCTTATCTGGTTTACAGCCTAGGGGTGTAATGGGAATAGCGTGGGAGGGCACGTAAGTACGAAAGATTGTTATTACCATTGTTGTAGTATTGTCGGCATCGTCTCTGATTGGACGGCCAAAGTTCGGACAATGACAATGTGTGTACTAACGTGCGTGTGCCGTCACAAATCTAAACAACATTGCCAGAGAAATTGTTTCGACATCCAATTCACGAAAAACAAACAAAATGTCAAAATAAAGCCAAAAACTGGTAAAGAGGCCACCAAGTTGAGAATGGTTCGGCCTCTCAAAGAAGTGATATGAAATTAAAATACTAGAAAAATTCCCACTCAAGCTATTGTTGACGTCGCACAATTGTGTCTAATATACAATAAAAAAAAAAAGAAGTGATATCAAAAACCAACACTGGTGAAAGGGACCGCCAAGTCACGAATGGTTCGGCCCTTCAAAGGAGTAATATCAATACACCAAAACGTTCTCCAAGTTAATCTCACTGAATATTACTTTGGACGTTGTAAAGGCATGAGGCCTAAAAATTCCTGTCGATTGGTTAGGAGACCCGACACCAACCATCAACAACTCGGGGACACCTTTTTTCTTCTTAGCGCCAAAAAGCGCTAGGCCTATTTTTCCACCTCCAACTTTAAAAATTCATATCTCCAAGGAAAATGGACTTCATCGACTCCTGCTTGCAGCTCTTAATAAACCCGAACTTTTGCTGTAATCCTACGAAAACAGAACTCCAAAATTCGCCATACTTTGGTCTACAACTCAATTTGAAAAAGCGCTCAAACTGAGCGCCGAGCACGCAATTTCCGTCGCCATTTTCCGAAAAACAAACATGTAAATATTTATTTGTACTTCTTGAATTTATTTCCAGGCATAAAGCCGACTACCTTAGTGCTGTGCTAGTTTACATGTTTATTACGTGTTCAATGTTTTTATTTTACTAAAGTGACGATTTTAGCAACTATGAAAACTTTGACTACACTAGCGTTATTATCTGCGGCTGCAATAATACATTAAAATTTTTATGCGTTATAGCATACTTAAAAACACAAGCTGGTTTATTTAATCTTTTGCCTAGGCTTTTATAAAAGCATTATTTAACGTAATCTTTTCTCATGAACCCTACCTTGTTCAAAATGGCAACACAACTACGATTATTTTACCCGACATTTTCAGTGTGTATCTTGTATTTTTATTTCAGTGCTCCGACCATAGTGATCTCAATTCCGAATGCACAACTAAGCCTTTGCCTTCAATTAATAATCATTTATTTTAAATTGGAGCATCAAACTTCGTCTCCCCCCCCCCCCTCCTTCAATCGTTGCAATGCATAACATTGTAGTTTCCCTCCAAGGTTTCTCCTACCTGCAGGCAGGCAGCAGGTATACAGGGTGTTCGGAAAGTGGTGTCAAATATTTTGAGGGTCCGCTGTGTGATCAAAGATAAGAAGAAAAAGTCCTATAAACATGGGTCCGGAAATGCACCAGTCTTTAGTTACAGCCCCCCTCAGGTTTGGGGTAAACAGTTCTTAAATACTTCGTAATGATTCACCGTTTCCATTCCAAACTCAGGATATGTGCCATATCATACCTGGTATTTCAGTACTTCATAATACAGTATTGGGTCGCACAACTTATCAGAGGGAAAGGTAATTTTCTTATGGGGGGGGGGGGAATCAAACGTGGGGGAAGAGAGGAGCAACTGCTTTTGTCTTGTACTTTAATGAAACAAATTGTAGAAAAAACACATCGTGTGATTGAAAACAATCGAAAGTAGTACTGTACTTTCTTTCATTACGTGTAAAGACCAAGTAGGTTACATCGTTTTCCAAGTTTGTGCCCCCCCCCTCCAAAAAAAAAAACTACTGTACGTACATCTCTGTGGAGAGCACCAAACATTATCAATCGGGTATCCTCGCCATTAAAAGTGAGGGATTTAATGTGTTTGTTTTCTACTCTTCAAGCAAAGAAGCTTAAAACGTAAAAGTGGGGGAATCCTTAGAATTCGGATGATCACTTGTTTCATTGGCCGAAGCGGCGAGAACATTACTGTACTCAACCCACACATTTGAATTTGGTTGCTTATTTGTTGCCTTTGTCTAACGCTCCAGCTTCCACAAAAATCATCGCATAAACTTGGTTTTGATTTGGAGGTAAATCTCCACCTCAGATTCTT
>JAHWFP010266342.1:107468-120083 GCA_023313725.1 Lithobius niger | reverse complement strand
ACCCCCCCCCCCCCCCCTAAAATGACAGTGAGGGACACCCGTGTAGGCACCACTGAGAACACGTTACGTACTTCCGACACAAGAATTTAATTATTGCATCACCAAAACACGACACGGAGACCGCCATTGTTTTGCTGGAACGCGCAGAAATTAATGCCGACTGATGTTACTTTTCGATTTCAACTCGCAGCCGATTGAGATAGCTCTATTGGCTGTGAGAGCTCGAGTGTCTTACGGCCTTAGCTGGCCACTACAACTGCGAGTCGAAATCGAAAATTGACATCTGTCGGCATTAATTTCTGCGCGTTCCACCAAAACAAAGGCGGTCTCCGTATCGTGTTTTGGTGACGCAATAATTAAATTGTTGTATCGGACGCACGTAACATATTCTTAAAGCAGTTCTTGTGTTTAGTTATTGTGTAAGTGATCCAAAAGTAAGGCATGCATGTCAAAATGGATGTAATTGCCCTTTAAATGAAAACTTGAACATTGCTTCAGAAAGTAGCAATGTTCTAGCTTTCATTTAACCTCCGAACTATTAGTCGGTGCGATTAACTTGACGAATGTTTTGGTGTGTTGAAAGGCCGAACCATTCGGAACTTGGCGGTCCCTGTCACCAGTTTTGGTTTTGGATATGATAAATAATATCATTCCGCCGTGCAGAAAGGAAACCGAATTTGCTTACGACATGACAGAGTTAATGTGTTTGTTAAAACTAAACTGGTTGTCACCAATGATTCCAAGATCGGTAGTTGAATTTGCCGCGTTTAAGGTAAGCGAGCCCCCAATAGCTACTTTTTTTTTTTTTTACCTAGCTTTACAATACACGACTTTATAGGGTGGATGGTCATTTCCCACTGAATGCTCCAGTTTTGGAGTAAGTTAATATCATCCTGGAAAATATTGGAAGAATGTGGTTTCTGCAAGCATAAACCAAGTTTTGAGTTGTCGGCGATTTTTCTGAGTTGGTCTTGGGTTATACGTTTCCCAAATCATCAAAGTAAAGGAGAAACAATAGTGGGCCCAAGACGGAACCTTGAACCGTTCCTTGAACCTTGAAGCTTGAACCGTTAGTAGCTCCAGCAGAGCTTTAGTAGCCTGTGGCCGGGATCTTGCTGGTAGCGCAGAGGTTAGAGCACCTGCCTACTAAGTGAGAATTCCTGGGTTCGAGTCCCATTTGGAGCCCTTGGCTTTCTTTCTTTCTTTCTTTCTTTCTTTCTCATATTAGTGTATCTTATATTCTCACAAGGTCAGTATTTAATGCAGACTATTGGCTTCGTTTCCCTTTACCTTGTAAGTTTACTTTATATTCGTATTATTTCTTGTGTGGATGCCAAGAAACAAGTTGCTTTCCCTTCTTGCGTATGTTTGTGGCTTTTAGGTCACCACTTAGAAAGGTTGAACAGCTACTGAACAAAGCTGGAGCCTGTACCCAGGATTTGCCCAGGTAGCGAAGTGATTAGAGCGCCCGGCTAGTAAGCGGTAAGTCCTGGGTTCGAGTTCTGGTCGGGGCAGTTTTCTTTTCTTGCGTTCTCAGACTAGTGTATCTTGTATTCTTACAAGGCCAGTCTTTAATGCAGATTGTTTGCTTCGTTAGGCTTTAATTGTTTTCACTGTGTCAGTGTGGACCATTTGCAATTCAATTAAAATTTAATTATTGTTACTGATTTGCTTTTGCAGGTTGAGGAGATATTTTCTGCAATAAAAGAACAGATGAAAGATGTTATCGAAAATTTGGATGCACTAAAAGACCGAAAACGAGAAGAAGCATTGGAAACCGTAAAAAACTTTTACTTCATCACTTTAAAAAAAAATAAGTGTGATACTTTAGTTTCATTATTTGTTGTGATTAGTGGTGCCTGTTAACAGCAACTTTTTCCTCCAGCTTGATTCAATTCAACATCACGTGTTTCCTGACGAATTTTTGAAAGATAAAGTCATCGACCAGTATTACTCAGAGGTAAATATCATTCATCCCGTACAACTATTTGTTCAATAGAATATCGTACACGATACATTCGACGGTAGCCATACCAATAAAAACAATTTACTGTCTTTTTACTAAATGTGTCACGATCCATGTGGGAAAAATATAAACTTTTACAAATACAGGCCTAATCAAACATGTTCAAAATATTAGGTAATGAACCGGGCGACGATAACGGGCGGACATTTTCGATGTTAAAATTTGCGACGCCGTCAATTAGGCAGTAAATACGCTTCTATGTAGCACGCTCTTTCAAAATTAAATATTAAATGCATAGGCCATCTACAACAAATGCGGAACTTTCCCTGTAAAGCTTCAACTGTCAGCTATGCTCCAAAGTTAAACATACACTTCTATCAGCCAGTGTCAGCGTCCCTAGTTAGTTTTAAAAGCCAACAAGCAATACCTCTGTCTTCCAATACTGCGGCGATCTACAAAACGTTAAAAATAGCGTCGGCACTCGTTTTCAGTATAACTAACCTCGAAGACAGTTTTTTTTACTAGCAGGTGCGGAACTTGCAGCATTGATAGCATTGTCTATTAACAGCTTAATAATTAGTAAAACTAGCCGAGTCGCTTTCTGACGCTCGCTCATTCGGCAGCGTCTCGCTTCTCTTGAGGGAATTACTTGTTACAACTTGTACGCCGCTGACAGACAATTCGACATCAAAAACGATCAGTCAAATGATCAAGCAAATGATCAGTGTAGCATGCGTTTTACGTAAGTTTTTAGTTCATAACGTTCTGTTTATCTCATTCGCCACATTTCACCAGCAAATGATGATGTTACTGATCGCCCATGACTCAACATATGGTGGGAAGGAGGGGTGTATGGGGGGGGGGGGGGGGGGGATACATAACATCATCCAAAAAAAAAACGATCTCCAACACAATTTCGGATGCACAATGTAGGGCCTTTTAGGTTTTGGCATCCCTGGCTTAAATCCGGCACTGCACCAGAAAGAAAACCAAGAACCACATCACGCTTATAAACTACCTGGGTTTTCTTGTTACGAGTATGTTAAGAACTTTCACCACTTTAATGAAACCAATGGGCACCGGCACCAATGCTGTAGCCCACTGACGGAAAAAATAACCATAGTACAGCATACACCTTGCTAGACACTCAACGAATTAGACTAACTCAAGGATTTGTTAACATAGTTAACCAACCATTTCGTGTGTTTTGAATTTAAGTCAGGCCTACACATGGCACTAACTCTTACTCAAAGCTGATCATGTTTTACCATACATTTGTCGAGGACCGGCTAATGGATTAACGTAAACACCTGGTCGATTCGTGCTGATTTAAATGTTACAAATTCAGACGTAGAAATATTATTCGACCATTTTCTGTTGTCAATATATTTTCTTTATGCAATTTAGTATTTAGCATTTAAACTTTTTCATGCCTTTATGTAATGTAAATTAATTTAACTGCTAAACGGGTATTCTGCAATATTGGTTTTTAATTCGCTCCTTGCTACCTCGCCTTGATCCAGAGGCTTCCTCCCTGGGAAAAGAGAGTTTCCTAACTTGACAAAAACATCCTCTACCATGCTGTGGTCAAGATTTTTTCCTTCGCCCTCCTGGATTAATGTGTACCCGGATTGATTCGAATCTGATCTCCAATCCAAATTCCTCGCAACCGAGGCATCAACACACTTCGGGACGACACTATCCATGCCATAGTTCCGTCTAATATTTTCGAGGAAATCTACTGTAACCAACATCTGGGCTTACTAACTAGGAGTCATCATGTACACAGCCACCTATGCTCTGTACAAAGGATTTACTCATGAATCAAGTTACCAACACTTCACACATCTGCCCTTCCTAATCAATGAAATCCTCAAGATGATGTGTTTCATGCCATCACACATTCGACTGGTTCACTACGCACGGAAACCCTGCCATGTCAACCCTTTCGGAAACCACAACTTCACTCGAACTCAATGGCCTGCCACCTCTGCGGTCTTCCAACCGGCCAATTCACCTCGTGGACTCCTTCACCACGCGAATGACAACCAGTCTGTTCATGGAAGCACCATTAACATTCACGACAGGCTTAACGACGAATGTCTCTGACACTTTCAACCTGTCCAACATCCGGAAACTTAAGAAAAACCAAACCTCTTCATTGTCTCCCACAACCTTCGAGCATCCCCACCATGGGAATTTTTCACAACTTCCCCTTCCTTCTTCAACCTATGAAGTGAACAAACTCCTCAGGAATGATGCCGTCCGCATTGACTCTCGGATCAAACACCACTCCTCACAATCTCACTCGAATCCTGAAACCTGCACTCTGCCATCTCCAACGCCACGTAAAAACAGCATGCGTCTTTGACAACTGGCTCCTCAACAACTTCGATCCTCCAGAAGCGCTCCATCAAGACCCATCCTTTCTTTTCATTTTCTCAGCAAATCATTCAAACCCGCTGAAAGTATCACTCCATCAACTGACGACATCTAAGCCATCAAAACCGACTTTCTCGTGACTGCCCTTATAATGAACGGCCGAAACGAATCTTTCCAAGATGGTCCCTCAACCTGAACTTTCTCCTGACCTTCCTCTCCAACCAGAAACAAGCTACCATCACGAAGCATACAGGAATTGACCGACACACTCATTTCGATGACAGTCTACTATGTCCTTGATTACTTTCGGCCACAACGTTCAACACAACACTCCATGAAGACCTCCCGTTTCTCGGACCCACAGCCCCAACAGGCAAACCATGCTCCACCTTGTCCAATCTCACATCTGCATAGGTAGCACTTTCGATCCAACTATCATTACATTGGAAATTTTGAATTAAACCATCCGGATCACCATAAAAGAAATTCGTAATTCCTTCAATAAGCTCTACAACATTAACTATGTATGATGGATTCACCAGTCTTAACAAATGAAGGTGAATTTAATCCATCCCCAACTCCGGAACAACAATTCCTCCTCACTGACGGATTCTGAATGGCTTCGACCATTCCACCAAAGTTAGCCGCTGCTCCTGGCACACTCGACCTTCAAACTGCAGAAAACAATCACTTCCTCAATGGCCTTCGTACCCTCATTCAACAAATCTCTTTGAGGATTATGAACCTATCATCGACCAAGGTTCCCATGGAACCTTCCACTGGTCCTGGAATCATCAAACCCTTTTCATCGCCCATCTCTTATGAATGACGATATTCTTAACTTCACTCACCGCAAATCGCGATGCAGCGAAATACTAACTCTCAACCACGGGTGACTACTTCTTTTTCAAGCCTAGACACTGCAATGCTCGTAACCTTCTATGCCAATCATCATCCCACGACCCACATCATTTACAAACAATCCTGAAGGGTCACCTTGCCATGGCCATAATCTTCACCATGGACGTACAACTAACATCGGATCCTAAATGCAAGGAAGTTGAACCCAACACTTTCTCCCATCACGAAGGAACCCTCGATCACCGCAACAGCAAGAGGGTCATCCTACACAAATCACCATCAACTGAACTGACGAAATCACCATGGTCACTACACTAAAACTTTCAAACTCATGGGCATTTCGAAATCACAGCTCCATGGTCGGAATTCTTCAGACAACATCGTGGAGAAACCAATGTGTCTTCACTAGTAACCGCTTCTACGACATAACAAGACAGAAACACGAACCTCATCGTCTGGGTTCATTAGTAACAGCCAGACATGTCGTCTCACCCCCCTTAAGCACTTAATACAGAAACGAAGCCCTCCTGAAGACGGAAGCAAGACCACACATCTACTTCCTGTTTCTGTTATTTCACATCAAAGTGCAAAGTTTTATCAAGCTTTTGGGGGAACCAGTCGGAACCCGGGGTAACTCGCCATGATGGTGCCCGCCACCTATATTGACGAGGTCTACTGTAAGTGCTATTAAATTTACAGGTAGTAGAAACCTAAACTAGAAACCTAAATTTTTTGGGGGGGGAGGGGTTAAAATTGGTTTCTATCGTCTTACGAAAATTTAAACTACCTGTAAATACCCAGCCTATCTCCCCTCTCGAGCCACCATCAAGGCTGACATATCGAGAGGAAAAGTGATGGCCACCAGGGGCGAGACGTCTGCTTTTATAGGAGGGCTGCGCATGGTGACGCATGCGCGGTGGGGTTACGCACTGGTCGTATCAGGAGTGCGAAAAAACCTCAAGTCACAAAAGAACACTCAGGAACTGAATGCAACTAAATTTACAGGTAGTATAAGTTTTCGTAAGACGATATAAACCAATTTTAACCCCCTCAAAATTTAGGTATTTTTTTAAAGTTAGTATAGCTTTCCTGAATGATTAAGTTGTGCAACATTAGTTCAAACTTATGTAAATGTTGCAAATGCTTTTATTTTTCTGTAATTTACCAAGCACGAAACGGTTTTACCCGGGAAATGCACTTGTTCATTCGGCTATTTTCCTTTCTTCATTCACTTAAACGTATGGAAATGTTGGAAATGTTATTAAACGCAGGATGCACGAAAGTAAGGAGAAAATCAGTCCTATTAAGAGCAACATTTTGTAAAATAAACAAAACCCTTGAAAAACAAAAGAGTTAGTGTAGTTTGTTTTCTTTGTAGTCTAGCAAAAGTAAGGGTTGGCCTAAAATTGTTGGATATACTCTATTTTTGGTCATTTTGGCTCTTGGGAGCACGCAAATTAAAAGACAGCCGATTAACATCTTGTCACCGTTTAGCATTAAAGATGGCATCCAAACTGACGTCCGTTTATAAATAAATAAATCATTCTGCACCAAGTTGGGGGAAGGAGGACGGAAGGGTTACATACGTTAGGTGGTCAAATCAGTTTTATTTAGCAATCCACGAAACACACCCAGCGAAGTAGCCGAAACAACAGCCTCGGGGAGGGAGTTCCAGGGCGTCACCACCCGATTTGCAAAAAAGTACTTGCGACAGTCTAGGTTACACTTAGTACTTCTAAGTTTAACAGAATGACCCCGGGTAAAATTAATTTCACTGCGGTCGAAGAAAGGTAGGTCCAGTGGCATCAGACCGTGAACGATCTTAAATGTAAGAATCAGGTCCGCCTTCAGGCGCCTCAGCTTGAGTGGTTCCAAGCTGAGTAGCCGTAGGTGGCAGCCTGGCAAAAGTTTGCCCGGCCCGCGCACAGACCGTGTAAAAGAACGTTGGACAGATTCCAACCTGTCAATGTCCTGGACGAGATGTGACCACACAGGATGCGCATACTCTAAAATTGGTCGCACGTAAACTTTGAAGGCTCATGCCATGGCTTGACGATTAGAAGAACGAAAGAATCTTCTAATAATGGCAAGTCTACGAAATGCAGCTTTAACTATGTTTCCACAATGGATGGACGATTTTAAATCGTAGTTAAATAGGATACCTAGGTCGCGAATCTGATTAACAGACTTAAGTTGGGAACTACCCAGGTAGTATTGAGGCATTAAACTTTGCCTTCCGATGTGGAACGCACAACATTTCGTTACAGCCAGTGGTAGCTGCCAGCGTTCCGACCACTCAACAATAGAGGCAATTTGAGTAGAGAGAAAACTGGAATCCTCCTCAGTCAACTGTTCGAACCGACTTTTAAGTCATCAGCAAATTTATATTTTGGATTATCTTGTATCAAACCATGATTTGTAAGATCGTTCAAGAAAATAAAGAGTAGAGGACCGAGGATCGATCCCTGTGGAACCCCATTTATTACAGCTCGAGTTGACGAAAGTGTCTGTTCGATTACAACCCGTTGAATGTGGTCGGAGAGGAAGTCGGCGATCCACGCAAAAAGTGGGCCACAAAAGCCAATATTAGCCAATTTGAACTTAAGCTTACTGTGCACAACAGACTCAAAAGCCTTTTAAATATCGAAATAGATAACGTGGGGATGCCTAGATCAAGTGCAGCAGTCCATTTATCTAAGGCTAATAGTTACAAAACTATTAGGTAAAAAACCAAATTGGTCGGGGTACAAAAGGTTATTCGTTTCTTAAAAAGCCAGCATATCCTCACGAAATGATATGTTCCATCACTTTACATGCTACGGAGGTGAGAGCGATTGGTCGATAATTTTTAGGGTCAGAAGCCTGCCGCTTTTTATAAATAGGAACAATATTCGCAGTCTTCCAAATACTGGGTAACCTTCCCTGTTAAAAAGATAACTGGAAATATACGTAAGGGCAATATAAACCTCAGACTTTATTTGCTTAAAAAAGAAAGCAGAATAGCCATCTGGGCCAACCGTGTGGCTTGGTCGAAAGTTATTTAGAGCAGCCACTACCCGAGTTTGATTGGGGTCAACTGTTTCAATACGTGGGAAAGAGTTTAAACCAGAAAACAAAGGTTCTGGTACAGAGAGATTATCAATGACTCCATTGGCCGCGAAGACACAGTTTAAAAGGTTTGCTTTTTGTGCATTTTCATATAAATATGCACCATTGTTCATGAAAGGTGGCAAGTTACGAGTGGTTTTTGTGTGACGTCTATAAAAACGAAAGAGAGCCGGCAAATTTCCTTCTTTTACAGTGCGACACTCATGGTAATTTTGCCACTTGTCCACTAGCAATATTCGTGCTTTCATTTTGCATAAGATGTTTTTAGGGTTTCAGACAGTGTGGGTCTGCTTTCAATTTATGTCACAAAGAAAGTTTCTTCCGGCAGGCCTTGAGTATACTAGAAGGTAGTTTGGGGACGTTGGTACGAACCCTTGGAGGTAAATGTGTACTGAATGTAATAAAATAATCAAGCAGATTTTTAAAGCCTGCCCACACTGTTTCGACAGTTTCCCCAAAAATCGGGAGAAGATTTATCCAGACAACCTTAGCAAGGTAAGAACGGAGCATGGTAAAATCTAGTTTGCCTCTGTTCCGTGATAGGCTAATAGATGCTCTGTCCTTACAGTTCAAGTTGAACTTGACCATGCAAGTGCCCAAGTTTTCAACCGCGCAAGTACCGTAGGTCAAGCGAAGATCCTCGGAGAAGAGCAAGTCCAACGTTTTAGTCCCCCTGGTGGGAAAAGTGATCAACTGGTTTAGGCCTAGCCTAGTAATTGAGTCCAAACGACCCCGGTGGATGCCCTTTGAGGCTGTTAGCAGATCCCAATTTACGCATGACAAGTTCAAATCCCCCAGTAGGACATTTTGGAAAAATGGTTTAATCGAGGAGATGATAAAGGCATCAACTCGAGTAGCGAGTGTTCTATCCGTGCTGTCAGGCAAGTATATGAAAATAAAATTTATTCCACAGGATGGTAGAAGCAGGGTCATACCTTCAACTCCTTATCCAATAAATGTCTGGACAACTAGTAGACCCCTTCGACAAACAATGGCCCCGAGTCTACCGATCAGACCGATGAAAGTCGTAGGGAAATGAACCCACAATTTCCACTCAATTTCGACTGTTACCACTGTTTCTTACTCAAGTTCTGCTTTTTTTGGCATATTATGCAACAACCGTCAGTAGTATACAAAAACGGTTCAGATAAAAGTTGTTTGCAACAATGTAATGTACAATGAAATACCTATTTTTTCATTCATGTATGGTTTTCGAAGGAAGAAATGGTCATTTTTGACCAATTGCGGCCATTCTGGCTCATTTAATGCCTACAGATGCTTCAGTTTGTCAACCTACAACTTTTAACTGATGTTATATCATTTATAATTCAGACGGATGACTCCAATTAGGTTAGTTCTAAAGGTGAGACTGTCTTGTTTGCACCAGGGGTAATTGAAAGGGTAACCACTTTTAGGGACTGAGCTACGCCCGTTTTACTAGGGGCTGGTATGACAGTCACCATTTTTTCGCTCATCAACTTTCAACTGCTGTTGTGACGTTCCGAATTTTGGTAGATAACTCCAATTAGGTTCGTTCGCAAAGTGGGAATGTCTTCGTTGGATCAAGGGCAATAAAAAAGGTCTACTACTATTAGGGATCGAGCTATGCCAGTTTTACTATGGGGGGATGGAAGGGGACTGACGCTTCATGGCTAGGAGCTGATACCGCTGTCATCATCCGAATTTTTTGCTTATTTTTAAATTTCAACTGCTGTTGTGACGTATTACGGGTACTTCTGACACAAAGAAGACATTCCAACCGTTCGAATAACGGCAATTGGAGTTATCTATATACCTAGAGTAGAAATGTCACAATATCAGTTGAAAGTTAAAATTGAGGGAAAATTCGCACGTTGACTAAGTTACTAGCCCCTTGTAAAACGGGCGTACCTCGGTTCCTAACAGATGTAGACCCTTTCAGTTGCCTTGATCTAAAGAAGACATTCCCCCTTTAGAAGAGCCTAATTGGAGTCATCTACCTAAATTAGAAACTTCACAACAACAGTAGAAGTTGAAAATGTGCACCAACAAAAAATGGTGACTGTGATACCAGCCCCTATTAAAACGGGCGTAGCTCAGTCAATAAAAATTGTTGCCCTTACAATTACCACTGATGCAAAGAAGATCCACCTGACTTGGCGAATTGAGACACCTGTAGGCATTAAATACGCTAAAATGGTCTAAATGGACCCAAAGTGACGGTTTTTTTCTGGAAAACCGTAAGAGATATGAAAAAAGGTTTGGGTCCTACATTGTAGATTACATTATTGTAAACAACTTTTATCCCAAACTTTGTATACCCCTGACGGTTTTGCACAACAGGCCAAAATGGCAAAAATTAAGTAAAAATTGGGTGTCATTTTGGACGCCATCTTTAATGCTGAAGGATGACATGTCGTCACCCCACTGTTTTAGTTTGTATGATCCAAATACCCCAAATCATCTAAAAACAGTACTATAGCCGACAATTTTAGGTCATGAAAAAAAAACATGGTTTGGCTGCAGGACTATTATGCCTTAAAATAAACAAAACAAATAAATAGATACCAAAAATAAGAAAAGAAGATAATACAATACAAATATTTTTTGACATATACAGATTGCTAAAGAAATCGGAACTTCCAAGTTTGTATTTTAGCTCAGTTTTAAAAGCTAGAAACGGAATGACCTTTCCAAAAGTCATCCACGTGCCTCCACACGGTTTGTGAAGCATGTTTACGAAGATGGCAATGGAATGGCTATCTCCAAACCCTTGAAATTCAATATATGCAGCTTGAAAATTTTTATTTCTTTTATCCTTAAAATAAACATAGCGAATAAATAAGTACCAAAATTAGAAGTAAAAAAGAATAGAATGACAATCTTTTCATGTGAAGAGCTTGCTAAAGAGAAAAAGTTAACCCCCAATAGGCTCGAGCCTGGCCTTCAAAACGAATCGCAGATTCATAGACAACGAAAACCTAAACCACTCGGCTATTCGTCCATCATTCTGACGCAAGCAAATAAGATCTTGTTTTGTCAACAGAAGCCTTCCGGAGCAAAGAGTGCAATTTTTTATGTAATAGTGAATGAGAATGACGCCAGTTGTGTTTTAAATTATAACATAAGGGGACTGATATGGCAGAATTTATCATTTAACCCTCTATAAAAGAATTCCAGCATTTATTCTAAAGTGATTATTATTAGGGACACTCAAACCTTAGTAAATTCTATACGATTTCGTAAAAAGTGTATTAGTTTTGTTATATTATATCGTCTTTTATTGAGCAAAATTTTAGTTGAATTTAGTTGAAATTCATGATGCACGATGCTAGTTTCAGCTTTATGCAAATGACTAGGTACACTGCATTTGGTTTCGAGTTTCGCCAACCATATCCTTTTGGAAGAAATGCAACGAACGTTAGACCAAAACTTCAAAAGCATCCTGAAATGTAATGAATAGCGTCTTTAGTTTCTACTGTCCAAACGACAAGAAGGAGGCTCAACTCGGATTGGAAATATTCAGTTAAATTTGTCACAAAAATTAAGACTCAAGTTAGAAATCCGTAGCAATTAACAGTACGCTTTGTTGGCTAAATGAAGTACAAATTGATTATAAACAAAAACGTATCGTTAAAAATTAAAAGTAAGGGTGTAAAAGTCAAAACCTGTAAGGAACACGGACAAGCTTTGACTGTAGGGGTCTAGGTGTCAAATTTGGCCAGTAAGACGCTGCTAATCATTAGACCCTTACTACCCGGTTTTTAAGGAACAGCTGTCCGAAATCGTCCTATAAAGACCCATGTGATGATCCAACGATAGTGGGGGTGTGGGTTTCCTACTTTGCCTTAGGTTGACATTTTTTTTCGGTTTGGTAACATGGCAGCGATTCCAAGCAAGACAGCCTTCTACACGCGTAAGCGTGTACACCCTTTCTGTCTGAATAGGCTGGGATGATATTTACAAAGTTGAATTTACAAAATTGGCCTACTAACTCTTTAATTAAGCAAGTTTCGTGGTAGTGGGATGTGCGTTTCCTGCTTTTCTTTACCTTGAAAAGTTTTTGTCTTGGTTTGGTATTTGCAGTAGAGATCATTACTGGTTGTTGGGAATTACTTTAAATGTACGAAGTTCACACAAACTAAATACAGATGCAAACCTATTTACGTTGCCTTTTGGACTTATATGTCAGACTGCCTGAGCGGGGAATCGAACCCAGGACCTTTGAATCCAAAGGCCAAGGTCCTACCGCTGAGCCAGACTGACACGGCCGTAGGACCTTGGCCTTTGGATTCAAAGGTCCTGGGTTCGATTCCCCG
>JAHWFP010266342.1:83340-104799 GCA_023313725.1 Lithobius niger | reverse complement strand
GTAACTTCCATCACGTACTCCCTCGGTCCTTTTGGACCCCCCCCCCCGCCTCCCCTCAGTAATAAGCGACCTAAAACATTGTTTAAAAAGTCTAATCTCCTGAAATTGCAAGTCATCATTATTGATAGATATGCAAACCTAAATCATTTACATGTCATCTTAATCACATTTTCACTGGCTTGCTCCAGTATCTGGGCCGTATTAACACGTGTTAACACGTGCATAAGGTCATTCAATAAGTGTTAATGACTGTGGCTATGCTGAGCGAACCCGCATGACGCCAGTCTTACTTATGGTGTTCACTTAGCTCACTCAATCAGTGCATCCCCTTCAGTCCATCCCTTCAATGGGATAATGTTAACAGGACGTTTGCACGGCGATTTTGTGGTATCCACGGAAAATGTGCGTAGCACTTTGTTTTAGCACTTTTAAGGTAACCAACTCATTCTGATAAAGCATAATTATTAATTTGGTGTTATCGTTGACAACAAAAGAGGACACACTGGAGTTCTAATAGTATTTCGGAGCCTAGCTAAAGTCCCTAGGGAAGCCGTAACATTTATCCTAACTGGCAGTATTCTCCTTCCTCTCGACGATCCTGGTAGAACTGCCACCACTCATTCGCGAATGAGACCTAACCTTAACTCTGTTATGATTTAAACGTGCTTGATTTATTCATGCAGAAGTCAGAATAAAAGAAGTCGATTTCAAACATATGCACATTTATTTATGGCAGATATCACAACAAGTTACAGGTTAACTATTTAACGTTGAAGGTAAACAACTTTCGGTTGGGTGCACAACTTACGGTTGGAACCAGTTAAAAATAGTTAAACCAAATTGTCAGGCATTTTGCGATGAAACAAGTTAAATTATGATATGTTAAGTCATAAAAATCAAAAAAATATTATATTAATTCTTCTTCCCTTTACGATTTAGGGTCGGGAAGAAAATTAATAAAAATTATCAAGGTTTTTAGGAACCCGTGGACCTCATACTAGCTTGTCCTCATTCATTACGTAGGCTTAGAAATGTTGGGCTTAACAGCTAGGACTAAATTCTTATTAAAGTGGCACTACGAAATCTGACATCTAGCGCTATGTAGTACCATCTAGAACTTGCTTGCACCAAGCGAAGGAATGCATAACGGCATTTCTTTTAACGAAACAAACAAGCCACGACATCCTTAATTATTGAGTGAAAATTTAGGTTTGTCTTCGTGCACCTGGGAGCAAGCTATTAAGGTTAACAATATCATTGCCGCTAGATGGTGCTACGGTATTTTCGTTCGCATTACAATCGGTGATAGTGCAACTTTAATCTTCTTGGGATCTAAATCATTTTAGGATCCCTTCCCCCAACATCTTATTAGCTAAAGTATCTTTAGACTACGTCTTAGTTTAAGTACTTTACTAATCTAAAGCCAAATCGAATCACCGACAAAATACCACTCGTCAAAATGCCACCGTCAAAATGCCAACGGACAAAATCCCACCCTCTACCGACAAAATACCACTTCAAATTTTTTTTTACTAATCTTTTTAAAAAGCCACAATGCATAAAAACAGTTACAATGTACATACCTTGACAGGTTGTCACCTTAGCAGAGTCCACCTCATAGGTTGTCTACTTAACACTTAAAAAAAGTTACATACTGGGTTGTGTACAAATCTGGAGAAGCTACTGCCATTCTAAATCTACTAAGAGGAGAACCACGAAAATGTACATACATATGCTATGGGTCGCGGGACATGAAATGATGCTAATTTAAATGACCTTGGAATGGTCCTTCGAGGTCATCGTGATGCTAAATTTTGAACTACACGTCGTAGAATAGTGGGGTAAATTGGATGGTTGCAGAGAACTGTAAACCTATCTGTAAACCTAGGCTTCTCCAGATTTGTACACAAGTATATCCCAAAAAAAAGATAAACAATTTTAAAAAGTCACAATGACATTGTCTCGTTTAAAATCGGATTGTTGTGCCAACAGCTCGAAAGAAAGTTGGAGTATCTTTCATACCTTCCTCAAATTCGGTGCAGTGTTTTTAGCCGCTTTTGTCGTCGTTCACTGCTTTTCTTGGCCTGTTTTGGGGAAAGGGAGCCGAGCTCATTCTGCAACATCAACGTTGTAGATAAAGCGTTGTCTTGTTGGAGAGCTTCAATGGACCTCCAGAATGACGGGAAGGTTTTTCGTGCAATATAAACAGCAGCCCGCTAAAAAAAAAAAAATTGGCACAGAAATTGGAGCTTAAACGATGTCATTGCGACTTTTATTTTTTTGTAAAAAGATTAGTATAAAAATTTTGAAGTGGCATTTTGTCGGTAGAGGGTGGCATTTTATCCGGTGGCATTTTGATGGTGGCATTTTGCCGTGGTGGCATTTTGACGAGTGGCATTCTGTCGCGGCACCGCCAAGTCATGGTACTACCGCAACTTCTTCAGCCAAGACCGCCCGCGCATTGAGTGACTTGGCCGCGCAGCCAGGTCGCTGCAGCCAATGAGAAGGTTTACCGTTTATGTAAAACTACGCACTAATCATTTTCATTGGCTGCAGCAACCTGGCCACGCGGCCAAGTCGCTCAGTGCGCGGGCGGCGTAAAGGTGCGTCTTACATGGGGCACTTTTAACGTGTATTTGCACTGGCATCTTGCGTTTTTAAGCGCACCGTCTTTGCAGCCAGAAATAGAGACTTTGGGGGCACGTGGCTCAACCGTAGGAGCTACGTCATCATTTGCCGCCGGTTGATTGCCAGCACGAAAAGCGCGTGGTGATTGTCGAATAGATCGTGCTGCAGTGAGATTTAGTAAACGGAAAAAGATAAGCAAAATGAATACGACGAAGAATGAACAAATACAGCTTAAAAAAATTAAATGTGGAATATAAAATACGTGGAATATACTAAAGAACATTTATCTTTTTTTTTTACTTGAAGAATTTATGAAGGAAATTTAATGAATGTGGACGAAAGTTTATTTGTTCAATACGTATACCATAAACCTAAAATTAAAAATTAAAACGGATTAAATACAGCACGCATTACTTGGTTAGATAAGACCAACTTCAAATTTGTGAATTGTTATAACCTCCGTTTAACTGTCTCTTGTTTAAACTTTAAACATGAGACAGTTATAAAAAGAAACCAGAAAAAAACTAAACGATGTGACAAGTTTGGTTTTAGTCATAAAAAAAATGTGTAAAAAAGGAAGGCTTCCTCAAAACATCCCTTGCTAGTTGAATCCTAGGTTAGTGGAAAATGACTAGCAAGTATACTACGATAAAATTAAAAGAAAAAAAGGTGTCAAACAAGTATTTGCGGGCCTAATTTAACCATTTAATAAACATAGATAAATTTACCCACTGAAGAAATAGTAGATACAATAGTTAACCCTTGCTAAAGTGTAAGGGGTGGAGGGGAAACTAATCTGCTTGTGTGGAAAACATGCTGCTGAGACAAATTGCTGAACACAGGCCAAGCGACAAATAAACTGTGTTGTCGTTTTTGGCTGTTTTTTTTTTTTTTTTGTCGTTTGCTGTTATTATAGGATAGATTACGTCAGATGCCTAGCCTCGAATTTCACCAGGAAGGATACGGAGTTTCTCCAGGAAATGGTTTTATTAACGTTGTTTTGTTTTTGCTGGCAAAAAAATTATCGTGGCGTTTTTATTATTTATTTCTCGTTGTCATTATAGTTTAGGGTGTTGGGTTAGAAGCCTTAGCACGAATTTCACCAGGCAGGGCACAATTTTCACCATTTAACAACTTTCATAACGTTTGTTTTCCTGTGGCTATTTCGTATTCCGTAACTTTTTTCATTGTGCTTTTTGTCCCCTCACCCTTTTCTCTGTTTTACGACTGGCTGCTTTTTCAATTTTTATTTCCCACAGAACTTCAATAAGCGGCCTAACTCTACAGATGGGCTGATTTTTACTTTAAAAAAATTGCCTCTTTGGAAATTCTGTATAACTGTATAGCTAGGGAAAAAAAATCGGCCCTTTAAAAAGCAGTGAGAAATTGGGGGGGGGGGGGTAAGATGAATTTTCGACTGGATAAAGATAATACCGTGTTTTTCTTACACGTCTTGTTTTATCCCCATTTATTTACTGTTGTAGTTCTGACTTCGGCCCGTTAGGCAGGAGAACGAGTAACTGTACCCCTACCAACCCCAAGAGTTGAGGGTCGCAAAATTCCTTCGAAAAATTTGAAAATATATCCTTACTCCACTGCCTTTCGGATATATCTCCCCCTCCCCTCCCCCTTCATTTGTCGTATAGAGACTACGGTAAAAAATAAGACAAACAAATAAAAAAAACACATGGCCTACAAAGTTTACTTTTAAAGTTTTAATTCATTGAGAAGACACAAAACTTTAACCATACCCCATGTTTCGTCGTTTAATCCAAAGTATTTTTTTTTAAATGACCATTTCTTAGGAAGATTTGTAGCCAAGTATTTAACCCATCCCATCGCCAAAAACGTACTGCCATCAAATTCGTTTACCGTAGCGAGCCCTCAGCCTTGACCTTAGCCACTCCCTGGCCGCACTTTTGTTGCTGTCGTTCAAAGGCACTCCTTTCTACCACCTAAAATAGCGCCAAATAGGCCGTATTTCCATCTACAAATTGTACCGAGTGACGGGCTAAAGGTGCGTCTACACGGGGCGCTTTTGACGCGTGACGCCGCATATTTCTGTCCGCGCGCTCTGTGACGCCTCGTGTATTTGCATTGGCATCTCGCGTTTTTAAGCGCACCGTGTTTGCAGCCAGAAATAGAAATTTTGGGGGCACGTGGCTCAAACGTAGGAGCTACGTCATCATTTGCCGCCGGTTGATTGCCGGCGCTAAAAGCGCGTGGTGATTGTCGAATAGATCGTGCTGCAGTGAGATTTAGTAAACGGAAAAAGATAAGCAAAACGAATACGACGAAAAATGAAAAAATACAGCTTAAAAAAATAAAATATGGAATATAAAATACGTGGAATAAACTGAGAACATTTATCTTTTTTTTTTTTACTTTAGAATTTATGAAGGAAATTTAATGATTGTGGACGAAAGTTTATTTGTCCAAGACGTATACCATAAACCTGAAATAAAAAATAAAAAAAGGATTAAATACAGCAAGCATTCTGGGTTAGAAAAGAACAAATTCAAATTTGTGAATTGTTATAACCTCCGTTTAACTGTCTCTTGTTTAAGACGGGCCTAAACACTACGATGAAATTAAAAGAAAAAAAAAGTGTCAAACAAGTATTTGCGGGCCGAATTTAACCATTTAAGTAACGTAGATAAATTTACCCACTGAAGAAATAGTAGATAAAATAGTTAACCCTTGCTAAAGTGTAAGGGGTGGATACTAATTTGATTGTGCAGAAAACAAGTTGATGAGATAAATTGCCGAACAAAGGCCTAGCGACAAATAAACTGTGTTGTCGTTTTTGGCTGGTATTTTTTATTTTCGTGGTTTGCTGTTATTATAGGATAGGTTACGTCAGATGCCTAGCCTCAAATTTCACCAGGAAGGGTACGGAGTTGAGGGGCGCAAAATTCCTTTGAAAAATTTCTCCTTACTCTACTGCCTTTCAGATATATCTCCCCCCCCCCTCCTCGGCTCCCCCCTCCCCACTTTATTTGTTGTATAGAGACTACGGTAAAAAAATAGAACAAACAAATAAAAAAAAAACACGTGGCCTACAAAGTTTACTTTTTATGCCCGGCGCAAATTGGGGAGCCAAATGAAGCAGCAACCAGCAACCACGAGCCATTGGCTGCCAGCAGCAGCTGCTAGCCGCCATATTGGCTGATGCAAGTGGCTGCGTGAAGCCATTTTCGCGAAACCGGTAGCCATGTTTCCCATCTCTGGACAATTCGAACCCAGTCAGCCAAGTTGCGCGCAACCGACGGTTTCTACCTCCAAAACGAGGCTACATTCTGGCATTCAGCAAACATGGCGCTTGGAAATTCATGTCCACTTCGCAGGAAACAAAGCTGACGCATTGTTATGCAGGCAAGAAACAACATATAATCGAAGAACATGTTTGCAGAATTGACGCACGAGTTGGATATAAAAATAAAACGTGTTTATTTCATCTTAGATAAACCTATTCTGTGGGATCCAAAGCGTCTAAAGGGCAACGAGCATGACGTGCGGGAATCGTTGCTCAGAGTGTATTAAGGGAAGATTACGGTAGATGGAATTAAATGTAGCATGTTTAAAAAAAAACAGGCTAGCCGACTTTCTACGGCTACGGTGCGTTTGCCATAATCCCGTTTGCCATAATCACGTTTTACTACCGATTTTATGGCAATCGTCCCAGCTCTTATGAATTTTCCCGTTTGCTCGAAATTATACTCTTCTCCTCTTCTGCTGGATTTCCCGTTTGCCATAATTTCCTGTTTGCAATAATCCCGTTTGCCATACCGACGGATTTGACGGCATCATCCTAAAACCCAATTTCAAGACAAAGTGTTAGTAGCCGTCCAAAACTACCTATGGATTATTCACTCCTGGTGCCGAATTTCTGCTCCATCTGTTGACAAAACTAGTTACTATTTGCCATTCCAATTAAAATGCATTGCTATGTTATTTGGACAAATTGAAACTTTACTTTTGTTTTTAATTTGATGTTAATTTGAAATGTGTTCTGATTTTTTTTAAACCTTTTTTCTGACGTGGTTTAAAAATAATAAAAATAGTGTAGTCATGACACAACACATGTAATTCCTACTTACATTTAAAATTGTGCCCCCCCCCCCCAAAATGCTAACATTAAACTTTCACAATATAGGGACCACTTTTCTGAATCCAAAATCCAATTCTGGGATCCGAAAATGTCTGTTCTATGTTTCGAAATATTTTAAAATTCAGTATATTGCCAAACTTTCGTTCGGTGCATAATGTTGCCCCATGTGTAAGTAGGAATTACATGTATTGTGTCGTGACTACAGTTTTCTTATTATTTTTAAACCACGTTAGAAAAAAGGTTTAAAAAAATTAGAACACATTTCAAATTAACATCGAATTAAAAACAAAAGTAAAGTTTTAATTTGTCCAAATAACGTAGCTCTGCATTTCAATTGGATCGATAAACAGTAAATAGTTTTGTCAACAGATGGCGCAGAAACTCGGCACCAGGCGACAATAATCCGTAGGTAGTTTTGAATGCTATGAATATTCTTTTAAAGTGCTATTTAAAAAATGAGACTTGATACAGGATTTATGGCAAACGAACATGTATGGCAAACGGGATTATGGCTACTGGGAAAAGATATTCTGGGCTCCCGGGATTATGGCAAACGCGATTATGACAAATGGGATTATGGCAAATGTGATTATGGCAAACGGGATTATGGCAAACGGGCGGAAGCCCTTTCTACATGAGAAAGTCATAATTTGACGAACCATTGTGCACAGTGTGGCATAGAAAGTGGCCCATATTGTCTGCTTTTGAAATGAAAATCACTGACAGTAGCTTACACACCATTGAGAAGCTCTATAATTGGGCTGATACCGGTGCTACTCACTTCACACGTTAGCGTTTTCAGAACAAGCTGAGAAATTCTTGCGTGACATATCCTACGAATAGGTGCCTTTTGAAGTTGACAGTACTACATTTTAATGTGCAAAAATGTAACACAGGCATTATCCCAGATATACACTGTACAAGTGTGTAGTGTGGAGGTGATCACTTCAGATTTTCTTGCACAAACGAAGACAACAGAAACGAAAACAACGAAGACAACTCCCGAAAAAGGAGAATCCCAATTTTTCAATTTTTTTGGCTAGAAGTTAAAACTAGTACGTTGGTGGCTTGAAAAGAAGTTGCAATTTGCAAATTGTTGCCTCGACTAACAATTTGCTCTGCGCGGTCATCTCAGAGGCAAGTTTGAATTGACGTCATGCACGAAGAACAGTTACTTTTCACACGGTACGGATTGCTCAAGCCAAAGCGATAAACTCGGAGTGTGGGGAGGAGGGCCTGAACGGAAATTACCCGTGTGTGAGGCAGTGCGTCTGTTATCCCTACTCTTTAGAAGACAGAAAAGAGTTTGAATGGGTGGCCGTTCGCAGTATGGCTGCTACCATTAAGCATATGATTACGCTTTAACTGAACCATACAAGGTATTTTTTTGGGGTAGGATAGGAAGAGAGGAACAGGGGAAAGGGCACGTACAGGGTGGGAGGAAAAGGGGAGTACTCCAACAAGCGAAATTGCCTGTCACGTTCAACGTTTAGGCCACACCCACCAAAAACTGGGAAACAACCACGGGCAAAACAATACTCAGGGCGAAGCCACACTAGAAATAATGGGAGCAGTATACATCTACATCTACATTGTAAGGCAAAGTCTTATAGCAAAAACACGACAGCCTCCAAAGGAAAACAAACACAACAGCCACCCCTACAATGAAAACGGGTCATCGTGTCATTTCATTGGCCAGAAGATAAAACTGGTAGCCTATGTTGTTGCATTGAAAAGTTGAAATTGGCACATTATTGCCTTGCATAACAATGTGCTCTGCGTGGTCATCACAGAGGTAAATCTTAAATGACGTTATGAACGAAGGATAGTTATTTTTCGCACGGTACAGATCGATCAAGCCAAAGCAAAACAAACCCCGGTCGAAGCCGGGTACGAATGCTAGTATATCGATCATATATCCTACAATTAATGACCTTTTGAGTGATAAACATCCGGGCAGGCAACAATGACAAAACGCATTGTTGTAACGAATGCGCACCCGCACTTTCATCCAAATTGCAGGCGTTTTAACAAACGTTTCATGAATCACCGGCAGTTGCATCCGGATTCGCCCAGGGTTTTGTTTGGCGCACGGGTTTTATTTCGCGGTTCTCATCCAGTGTTTGGTTTGATGGGTAATTTTGCATGTTCACAATTTTTCTTCACCTAATAATCCCCCTTTCCTCCAATCCTCGCTCTCCCTTCCTTTATTCCCCATCCTCTCCGAGCCCTCCCCTCTTCTTTCGCTTACCGACCTCCTACCCATCCTCAGTTTCCCTTTCTCACCTTTGCAACACGTACTTGAATTTGGATGGGAGTAAAATTAAATACTGCTTCTCCCCTTCTCCCTCCTCCTTTTGCAACATTTAGAAACATTTGGTTTGGTCTCCACCTTAAAACAACAAAAAATTACCATTTAGGTTCACTTAATCCATAATCATAGGCTAAGTAGTAACATACGCACTGTACCCCTACCCCCTCCCATTCTCTTTAGTTATCGCATTAGAATGCCAAGAGCCGGGTTAACATCTTACTGCCAAATGCACGAAAATTCGCAGCTACCGCTCCACCCCCACTCCCAGTCTATTCCAGTCGCTTCGGTTTGAGCGATCCGTACTGTGTGCGAAAAAAAAACCTATCCTTCTTGCATGACGTCATTTAAGTCTTGCAGCTGAGCTTACCGCGTAGAGCAAATTGTTATTCGAGGCAACAACATGCCAGTTTCAACCTGGCAAAATAATTAATACGTTCGCCCGTTTTCATTGTTTCATTATTCAGTTGTTGCGGCACT
The DNA here is from genome assembly GCA_023313725.1 of Lithobius niger. Lineage (NCBI taxonomy): Eukaryota > Metazoa > Arthropoda > Chilopoda > Lithobiomorpha > Lithobiidae > Lithobius > Lithobius niger. The sequence continues at coordinate 95,269 of JAHWFP010266342.1, read as the reverse complement.
TGGCCTTATCCTTGTGGTGCCTCGTTCTCAGGTCGATTGTGGCATGTCAAAGATGCTGGGTTTTCCGCTTGGATTTCTCCAACAAAATTGTCCCTTTCATCGTCGTGGGGCAAATAACGCAGTATGGGGTCGTGTTCTCTGAATACAAACAACCTTGTCTTGTCGTGGGACAAATAACCCAGTTTTGGCTCGTGATCCCTGAAATTGTCTTGAATGTTTGCTTTATTATGTTAGATTATGGCATTAAAATGCTTATAGATTACTTCCATTAAAGGGTAAATTACAGGTATATGGAGAATAAGAAGCAATCAACAAGATGAATTTTCGTCGGATTTATTTTTCTGCCATGTAGCATTACGCAGATTTTGCCTACCCAGCCTCAGCCTCGGCCGTCCCCCCCCCCTCTCCAAGAAAGTAAAGAAAATTACAGAACGCAAGAATGCCCGTGGTCCACTAGTATCCCATACTCAGTGCTTTGTCTGTTAGTTGCTCTGGCTATGGTTGCTCAAATTTGCTGCTACTGGTTGCTGGCAGTCGATGTTTCATGGCTGCTGCAAGCCAAGATTTGTCACGTGGGCAACATACTGGCTGCTGGTTTCCCGAGTTGACGGCTGACTGCTGCTTTGTTTGGCTCCCCAATTTGCGCCAGGCCTTAAGTTTTAATTCATTGGGAAGACACAAAACTTTAACCATATCCCATGTTTCGTCATTTAATCCAATGTATTTTTCTTAAATGACCATTTCTTCGGAAGATTTGTAGCCAAGTATTAAACCCATCACATCGCCAAAATGTATTGCTATCAAATTCGTTTACCGTAGCGAGACCTCAGCCTCGACCGAAGCCACTCCGTGCTCGCACTTTTGTTGCTGTCGTTCAAAGGCCTCCTTTCTACCGCCTGAAATAGCGCCAAATCGGCCGTATTTCCTTTTTCAAATTGTACCGAATGACGGGCTAAAGATGCGTCTACACGGGGCGCTTTTGACGCGTGACGCCGCATATTTCTGTCCGCGCGCTCTGTGATGCCTCGTGTATTTGCACTGGCATCTCTCGTTTTAAAGCGCACCGTCTTTGCAGCCAGAAATACAGATTTTGGGGGCCTATGGCTCAAACGTAGGAGCTAAGTAATCATTTGCCGCTGGTTGATTGAAAGTTTAATTAATCCATTTATAGCGAAATACAGCTTCATTCACACCTCTAGATTTATTAATCGTTCAGATTCCCTGCCTATTGCCACCGACGAGACTACCGAAGCGAAAGCTTCATCGATGCGCCATGTTTTGTTCACGTGATCAGCGCTGACCAATCTCGTGGCACGACTGCGGTGCCAAAGCGCCAGAAAATAGACTAGGTTGTATTTACCGGCGCTTCGCGTTGACAGGGAAATGAGGTTAACGCGCGTTGAGTTTATTGCTGTTTCGTCCATACTGTAATATAGTCCAGTCAAAATAGGACGTAAGGTGGAATGAAATCCCAAAGTCTTGGAACTTTGTAAGGTTGTTTGGGAAGGTCTAGTAAAGACTATATCAAAAATCCTGATGATTTAGAGGTGAGCTGGCTTCCTGTAAAATACCCAAAAAGGTGACTTTTCATTCGTTTTCCGTTAATATCTCGGAATCTGTGAGTCCCACCAAAAACGTTCCCTATAAACGTTAAAGAGGTCAAAATTTACCACAAAAATGATTCTCTTCATTTTTTTCTCTAGCACCAGTAGTTAACGAGATATTCGAGTTCGAAAATTGAGAAATCTTCGAAATGGACAGACATCTACTATACGTGGTGTACATAGATCAGGTGAATACACCTTAACCTCATTTAAGTAAGTACACGAAACACCAAACACTATTTTACTGCTATACATGTTTATTTACTGCATATGCAGTTACTACACCAGGTTACTATATATTACATCGCATCGTAATATCAAATCAAGTCACGGTCAACGTCCTCCTCCTGAAGTTTATTGTCCTCAACAGTTGGTGTCAGGCTATTCAGTCATCATGGCAGTTGTGGCAGATAGCAGTGCAACTCACGCTTATTTTCTAGCACCGACACTTGTCTCCACAACATGTGGTGTATCAGCAAAAGCATCTTTGATTGTAGTAGGTACAAGATTGCCATTCTGCTAGGCTCCCAACCCGAAAGTGGATCTAGCTGGTAATTCATTATCCATCCATAGTTGCAGTTGGTGGAAAACACGAAATAAGCATTGCAAAGCTGCACCTTCTGAGGGAGGGAGGAATAGTAGCTCCGACTTCATGTTGGTGGCAGACTTTGTGAAGTCATGGTGCCTATGCAAGTTGAGGGATGTTGTACTTGGAGTAGCTCTATACAGAGTCGAGAAAAACTGATCTACCTCCGATACATGTTAATACTTAGAGGTTGAGTGGTTGAACACATCTGCTACTGAACGCAATGCCTCACGTTGTAACAGCAGTTTACAACCAACTTCTTTCTCCTTCGTGAAGGAAGCTTATGTGTTGTTGCACCCTGTGAATGCATGAGCAAATGGTATGAGATCTTTGAGGCCCTTCTGTTGTTGTTGGGTTGAAGATAATACCTGTGTTCCTACTTTTCTATTACCGGGCTTATAGAAGAATATATTTCGGTGTGTAGCTGTTCGAGCTCTAAGAAAAAATATAGATCTACATCTTCCCCAACAATGGCTACATTGTCACTGTCACTCGCTTTGGTGATGACGCTCCTGACAATTAGATTGTCAGCATCATCAGGTCTTTGAAGTATTGTACTCCTCTGCCATTTAGTTTGGAGGAAGGCATCTTGATTATTACTGAGGAAGGTCTTGAGGAAGGCCTTTATGTTCATTAGATTGAAACTGATGTACCGGAGGCAGGACACAGATTTTTCTTGAGTAAGTAGAGAGTTTCTCCTACTAAACGTCCCTCAACTGCATAGGTACCATGCCAATCTAGATCGGAAATGAGCTACCAGCTGCAATTTGGGGTTGGGAGTGTAGTCAGAATGTCACTGCAAACAAAGATGCTATTGCACCTGAAGCTGTCCTCAACAACATATTTAGCAGATGCCCCACAGGTTGTGGAAACAAGTGTGGGTGCAGGAAAATAAGCGTGAGTTGCACTACTATCTGCCACAACTGCCACTGTTACTATTTGAATAGCCTGACACCAACTGTTCAGGACGATAACCTTCAGGGGGACGTATATTTCGACTTGATTAGATGTTATTAAACATGTATTTGAAGTTACGATTCGATGTTATATGTAGTAACCTGATGTAACAAATAAATATGTATAGTGGTAAATAAGTGTTTGATGTTATATGATTGATATAGTAACTTAAATGCGGTTAGGGTCGATCCACCTAATCTATGTGCACCCCGTATAGCAGATCTCTGTCAATCACTGAGATTTCTCAAATTTAGAACTCTAATATCTCGTAAACTACTAGTGCTAGAGAAAAATTATAGAATCAAGTTTGTAGCAAATTTTGTCCTCTTTAACTTTTATAGGAAGATGTTTTCTGGTAGGACCCACAGAATCCGAGATATTATCGGAAAACGAATAAAAAGTGACCTATTTGGGGTATTTTATGGTCTAGCGAAGTCAGCTCATCTCCAAATCATCAGGACTTTTGATATAGTCATTACTAGACCTCCCCGAACACCCTTGCAAAGTTTCAAGACTTTGGGATTTTATTCCACCATTTGCCAAATTTGAGCCTTCGTTGACTGGACTAATAGCTGGCCGTCGAAAAACCTTCCTTTTCACGGCGAACACATTTTTTTCCGAGCACACAAAAACGCAAAAACCGCGATTTTGAAACCTCAGCCATTTTCTCAATAATGGACAGAAACGGCCAAACCTTTCAACCCTTAATAGCCTGAAACAATAGCTACCTCTTGGGTAAAACCGAATTTGAAAACTCCTTCTAGAAGATTGAGAATCCAGATTTGAAAATCTCACAAAACCAACCGCAGTGCTCATCATTTCCGGCCACCATTATTGAAACTCGATGTACATTTGTAATTTACTTTCATTATTCTTTTAGGGTAAAAAGCCCACATCACTAGCTTAGTTGTGAATTAGGAGGGGCTTCCTTAATTGGTATTTAACCTCATATACATGTGGATACAGACATTTTAAGTGTGATATTTTTTATTGTGTTGGTGTGCAGCAACTCTTACGAAAAATTTCCACCAAGATCCCAAACTGTCTTTTAACTTTAAAGTTAAACATCCAAACTTAACTAATGCGTTATAGCATTTACTAAGCTAGATTATTTATTCATTTTTATGCTTTTATTTATAATCTTTTGCCCCCAAAACGCTACCATTAGTCCGAACCAATTCGACATCGGCAATCACCGGACACGAATTTTAGTGTAAATAATTTGCTTCAAATCTCCAACCAAAACTCCGACTGTGACGATCCAAATGCATTAACTAGCTTTTCCTTCTATTAAAACAGTATATCTTAAAAAGATCTGTTCACAATGCCATCCCAAAGTCCGTCTGTGCATTAAACTCCGTTTCCTCCCCCCCCCCCCTTAACCTAGTTGTGGTATGTAACACTGCAGTTTACAGTTAAAGATTGTATAATTTAATAGTAATGATTTATTCATTACCCAAGCCAAACTGCTAAGCTTTAACATGAGCCTTTTCACAAAGTACTCATGTAAATATTCAATCCATAGTTCATATTCTAATGTAAAGGCCTTTGCCAAAGTTCATGAGTTAAAAACTCAATTTGGCCTATCTTTACATGTCCATACTCCTTCAATCGGCTCTTAGTTAAATAAATATATACAATAGAATAGAAAAAAGTAGTTGCCAACGAAAGCGCTGTGTGCACCTACCCTCCAGCCCCAACCAAGAACTACGAAGAAAACAGGTTCAGATGGCGTTTAAAGGAGTTAAGTAAGGGCGCATAGACCACGTCAGCCGGAAGGGCGTTTCAGGGCGGCACGACCCGTAAAACATGTAGCAGTGCCTGTACCACGAGCCACGGCTGTTTCCCGTGCCGTGATGTCATCATGAGTTAGCCACTAACGAACGAGAACAGCGGATCTTTTGCCTTCTGAGTGGACTAGTCCAGTCACGTGATACGCGTGTCACGGAAACCAGCCTTGGAACGTGGTTTAATCTTGCCAAGGGAGAGATTTCCTCAGGGTGTGAAAGGGTGACACCTGGTGTTATAAGTAGAGGAGTAACAGAAAAAATGGAAATGTTAACGTTAATTTAGGTGGTGAATGATTTGATACGTTAGAATAAGATCACCTCTGAGGAACCGAGTGTTGACCGAAACAAAAGAAAGTTATTTAGGCCATTCGTGGTATTGGATAGAATTGAGTTGCTGACTCCACTTAGTGAGCCGGCGCTGAGAGGTTCCAGGAGTGTCAGAAAGTTGGCATAACAGGGACGAAAAATCTGAGAGCAAAACTCCAGCACAGGTGAAAGAAAAACTTTGTAAAGCGTGGCGAAAGATCAGGTTTAACACGGGAGAAACGTTTGAGAATGAATTGAGCTTTTCTGTAAACTCTGAAAATGAAACTATCGATATTAGAATGGAATTTAAGGGAGGTGTCAACCAAGACGCCAAGATTAAGGTGAAAGCTTTTCGTAGAAATAATTGGGCTGTTTAGGTGGTAAGAAAAGGTGGGATTATTGTGCCCAAAATAAAGAATGATTGGTCGGGGTTGAGGAGAAGACCATTTTCAATTGTCCTGTCGAACTTGTTATTGATATCGTTTTGCCAGGTCATGTGTTGAGTGGAAGTGGATAACAGTTTCAAGTCGTTGGCATAACTCCGAATAAAGGATCTGATATGAAGAAGAAAATCCTGATAAAAAGATTAAAGAGAAGTGAACTCACGATAGAGCCCTGATGGACACCCAATCACTCGAATGCACGGGAAGGCTCACGCGCTGTCGTCGATTATAAAGATAGGAACTAATTCATGCAATGAGAGGATTAGGGTGATTAAAAAGGCTTAGTTTATGCAGCAACTTGGTATGTGAGACAGAGCCAAATGAGGCGCTTAGAGCACAAAATGGTCTAAGGCCAGTTTTTAAAATTGCTGTGTATTTGCTATGGGGGCAACGAATAGCGCCCAATTTTCATTATTACCGAGGTCCAAGTCCGTAGTTCCAAATCTGGCCGAGAGATGGCACCATGTTACTCATCGGAAACGATGTTTATAGTGAATCTGACAGTAGATGAATCTGATAGTTCAGCTGGTTCAGAATCGGATTGCAAATGTAAATGCAAATGTAAATACAAATTGCAGCTTTTTTTTTTTTTTTACTTAGAAGCTATGAATCGCGTTGTGATTGTCGTTGTTTTGATTGCCTGTGCAAAATACGTGCAATAGGCTAGCTGTTTACATTCGCGACACTGACAGCTGCATATTTAAGTATATGACGCCAGATGGTTTACGTTTTTGTAAAGGTTGTAATTTTGGACAACTAAACTTTACCATTACCGGAGATTATGCTTCACAATAAACTAAGAAGGGTCTTATCCACACCTAAAAAAAAAACTGAATTAAAAACTGAATTTTTGTTAGCCTAGAGAAGCTGGAAATCTACATAATAAGGTCGTTGAAATAAGTCAACAATCTCTTTAATCGCTTTTCATTCTTCGTGCACGTGTTATGTCTTTGCTACGGTTCCTAACAATTTCGTCTAAAACGTTGATTGTTGATGGGTAAAATGAAAGAACCCGTCCCCGATTTGTACTTGGGTGGGTGACCTACTGAGAATCCATTCCGGGTGTTGCAGACATAGGGCCTTAGGGCTTCGTCGGGCAGATGACCAGGTGTGGTTAACGCTCGCTAAAAACCCTGCGACCCCTTTGAAAGAACCCGTGTTTCAGCTAAAGGCATATAGTTTCGAATCAAACTAAGCCACGTTGTTAATTTCGAGGCCTACTGGCCTCGAAATTTCTACCTAAACACGATGGAATGGCTTACTTATTTCATAAATGCGGGCTTTCAGAGCTGAGCTGAATTGTTTCAAACTGCACACCAACAATTACTGTGGAGCACGAGGTTTATCATTGCTATATTGCAGAGTAGCCGGCAACAATAACACCTATCGAAGTGAAAAAAAAAAATAATGAGGCATTCTGCTGTCCAAAGGCAAAAAGACGGATCTGCACATTTTAGGCTTATACGACTAATGAATCCATGCTCTAAACAATGGTTAACCCGTATTTGGCTATTTTCAATTTTTTCACGGGGGTGGCAGAAAAACGTATCTGATGCTCATTTACTTAATTCTCCAGGCAAAAAGACGTATCTAGCATTTTCACCTTTGATGTCCGTTGCCAGAAAGACGAATGTCATATTAGTTTTTTAGCCATAAATCGAGCGTCATAAAAAATTCACATTCGTCTTTCTTCCGTGACCCACTACACGTCAGAGGTGTGTCAGTCATTCAGATTCGTTTAAGTCCAACGCAGGCCGTGTGCATGATGACAGCTAAATAAAATTAAAAATTGAATCCCTTTTAAAAGGAAAGAGAAAACTTATTTTATTGTTAGTTTATAATATTCTTGAAAAATTTGCCAAGTCATACCTCTGAACTTGCTAACAGAAATTATGAAATACCTGACACATTTCTTAAGGGATAACAACAACTTACTTTAAAATTATTATATTCCCACCACAATCCATGTTTTAGAATGACGCGATAATTTTTGCGTTATCTGATATATATTGCTTACAACTTCCTATTTTACCCGATAATATTTATCCTTGCAACTTCACGAAGTATCACAAGATTTCGTATGTTATTTGTATTTACGAGACGTTAAGCAACCAAACTTAAGGAAGGATTTGGAAGGAAGGGCACTGCAACACATTGCTTACTTCTATCACAATCCTTCACATCTAACTAAACTCTTTAGTTCGTGTAATGAGTTAGAATTTACGAACGGGGGAGGGGGGGGGGACTAGGAAGAATCATGTGGGAATAGACGAATATGGAACCATTCGAGGCGGCTCATGAATATTATTTTCTACTCAAGATATTTGGGTAGGGGTTGTCAAATATTTTTTATCGAACGAATAATGACATGCTATGCGGCAAAACAAAAATTTGGAAGTAGACTTAAACTTTTTTATTTAATTGTGTAGCAAACCAACACTGTGTCATATTGGAACAGTTAAGATGTAGCAAGAAGTGACGCTCAAGACACTGTGAATGTTTTTTTGGAAATTCTACCTTTTCTTCAGAGATGAATACCAAATATTATTATGACTAGGTAACTGCGGAACCCAAAACAAAAATTGGACTCTTCTGAACATAATCCTTTTAGCCATGTTTTCTGATGAAATATGTATTGACTGCATTCGCCCTACATATCAGAAAGTACAGGTCATACTTTCTGTGCAGCCAACTCAGCAATATATATATATATATATATATATATATTTGTAAAAGGTATTTCATAAGGAATATGTATTTCAAAGGAATATTATATTATATATATATATATATATATATATATATATATATATAGTTAGCAAGGATGGACAGAAAACTATTCGACTTTTCGAATTTCATAAATTCTGTCACCGAATCCAGTAATACCGTGAAAGAAGTGCCTACGAATGACTTTAGTAACTGTGAAAATGGATTCGAACCATACAAACCATATTTTCATAACTGAGGCTAGAAAATATGAAAAGAAGATATTCTATAAAACTTATGTGTCTGGAGAATACAAATACCTTGACTGCTAAAGAATAAATTTTGTCTCCAACTACAATCACCAAGTGGGGGGGGGGGGCCCTCAAGAGGACTAATTAACAATAAATAAAATTAGGTATTGTTTCCAAGTTAGTGATATGAACAGAAAAGCCGTTTGGAAAATATGCCAGATTCTGAGGACAGTTAAGGTGACGTGAAGGAATTTTTCTTATCCAATATACAGAAACAATAAAAAACGTACTAGAGAGTTTTTTTTTAATTTTGTGCAGCTGTGGTCACTTTTAATTGCATGCAATTTTTTTACCCTCGTTGTAAATATTAGTATTAAGCTGCTCAATTCATGATCCAAAGATGATGGTGAACTAAACATGGGGCTGGTAAAAAGACGAAACTCCTGGTTTAGTCTTTTTGCCAACCTGAATGAAGCGACTAATTCAAAAATTATGAATGGCAAAAAAACGAAATTGCTTTTACGCCTGTATTTCTGCGAGGCTGGTTTTAAAATTTTTATTGATTTATCTTAAAGGGTAAGACTTCATTTCTGCCTAATCTCAACTTATATGGTTGTTAATTAGTAGGGCGTCTGGAACAAACTACGCAAAATAGTTCTCCTGAAAAGTTTACTTTTTGTAGATTCGTCTTTCTGACTTTGGAGGGCAGCATTGTTTTGCCGGGCGACTTGCTTTCTGCCTCTCCTATATAATACAAAAATGTCATAGCAGCCAGGTCCCAATCATTCGTCCAAGATACAACATTATTAGCCAGCGCAATTTTTTTTCACAAAACGATGCTGGAAATTGCATCGACGTGCTAATTTTTAAAACGGTGCATCGACTGACATGCGTCACGGGATGCGCTGATTGAGTGAGCGAAGCGAACGAAAATCATCGTTTGTTAGCCACTGCGCACAAAAAATTGGATTGAACAAACTTAATTCGATGAAAGTGATTGTCGGCCAGTGACCACAAAATTTTGATTGAAGTAACTTAATTCGGTGAAACATGGACATACACATGAGCAATCAAACCGTGCGAGTGTAGCAAACGGAGGATCCAAGACCAGCCGTGCGTAGCACGGGCTTCCTTTAGTGTTTTATTATAATCAAGCTGAGCTAGCAGCCTCCCCGTTGCTCAGCCAGCAGTGTCGTATTGGTCAGCCTGGGAATCTGGTGATCCTCTTGGAGGCCCCCATTATAGAAGGCCATTGTTTATTTTGAAAATTTGAAATTAATCTCCAAACTGTAGGAACACGTACCAAAATCACGCTATTTCTTTTGATACGCTAGTGTACAGGGCTCTGCCCCGGATTCCCTCCTTCCCACCTGCCCGGCCCCTCATACTACAGAAAGCCCTTGCTTCAAAATTCTTTTTTGAAAAAACTTGAAATGTTGAAATGAATGAAAGTTGCATCTTAAGTTGTCAGAAAAAGTTTAAAATTCGTTCAAAGTTCTTTAAAAATACTCCGGCTTTGGCACTTCCTTAGCGCACACCCGCCCCCAAGGTGTGCAGAGGCCCTTGCCGTACATTCTTGCAGAGGCCCAACGCCTCCCAATCTGACCCCGTCTGCCAAAACCCCTAACAATGTGTTAAAAAAGGTGCCCTTTCCACACCTCACTTTGAACGTGCGATGAGCAAAACAAAGACAGAGAATAGCCATAATAGCAACTAATACGCTGCCTATAAGTCATGTCACTACAACTCCTTTATTTATTGTGTTTTTGTTTACCATTAGCCGTGTCTTTGTTTAACCTTTAATTATTTTCAAAAGGGTAATTGGTGAACATTTTATTTGGTCTATCTCCCAACAGGGTGAAATAAACATCGGGTTTGTTCAGTATTAACATTACATGGTCTAAGTCCTTTAATACCTCTCAACTCCATAAAAAATTAAATTTTCGAAAGTGCCTTGGGAAAGTGCCATTTTTCGAAATTGGGAAAGTGCCTTTTGCTGCCCCATGACGTCAGTTCCGGTTGGCGTGGCTATGACGTCACTTCCCCCAAAAAATTGTCAAGGAGGATCCTATATAAGGAGGCTCGAAAAAATAAATTTCAGTCTGGATGCAATTCTGGACTAGAAAATACGGCCTCCCGACCTTGGTGCAGTTGGACAGGGCTACATGCATCATATAGCATGTGATTCCTAACTTCTCAGTAGGAATCCTCCCACTAACGGCTTCCCTCTGGGGTGGTAGTAACTCCCCTTGTAGGGCCCAGAAATAAAATTTAAAAAAGTTTCGAATTTTTGCTAAGGAACATTCATTTTTTAAAGCCTAAAAGATGTGCCTGCTAAAATCAAATTCGTCTTTTTTTAGGAGCTCCAATTTATCTCATCATTTTGATACATCACGCAGATTATTCCTCGTGTTTTTTTTTTTTTTTGGGGGGGGGGGGGGATAACAATGACTACATCATGTTACTTGACTAAACTCATAAGCTGGGTAGGTTTTGTTGTATTGTCCTCTTTTCATTTTCGGTCATAATTTATCTCTCTTTCAATCCCCCTAGAATTTGCGTAATTTCCTCTTCATGATCGACTCTTCTCCTCAACAATATTCCGACCAAGACTCTCAACCTATCCACCAACGCGATCGGGTTGTTGTTATCTACTTCAACAGACACTTGATTCATTCGGCTCTGATTCTTTCACCTCTGACACCAAAGTAGCCGGCTCCAATTCGCCCGATCCTGATTCTTTCTTCCCAAATTCATTCGTATCCGATTCGTCCGGTTCCAATTCGTCCAGTCCTGATTCTTCCGACTCCGATTCATCCGACGCCGTATCGTTCGACCCCGATTCGTTCGACTCCGATTGGTTCGACTCCGATTCGTCGTAATCTTTTTCTTCATCCATTTCTTCCAGCCAACCACTTTTCTCCTTCTTTATTTCCTCCCAAATTGGTTTGAAAACACGCATGTAATTGCAACCACGATTCGGTTTGGGCTTTCCAAAGTATGGGTTGTAGTTTCAAAATCAAGACACACGCTAGTGTGTCGCCCGCCAAGATAAAACTATAGCATCTAGATAATATGTATATATGAGCATGGCGACCACTAGACAGCAAAGGGAGTTTGGCTGTTTTCATCCATCTGCAGATAACTATGCGACAGAAAAGGCTGAAACTTGTTTAATCGGGAGACTTTGGTAGCCTGACAACATAAAAGTCACTGTTAGACACATAGCTTAACGTTTTCTTGTTGAAAAAACGACGTGAATAACGTTGATATTTGCCTAATCAAG